>JAVKLA010000007.1:1202241-1236825 GCA_034782735.1 Sagittarius serpentarius
CCATGACAGTAATTGGTTAAGTGATCTCTCCCTGTCCTTATCTCGATCCACAAGTCTTTCGTTATATTCTCCCTCTCTGTTCAATCAAGGAGGGGGAGTGAGAGAGGGGCTTTGGTGAGTACCTGGCATTCAGCCAGGGTCAACCCGTCAACAATATTTCTTTATGAAGTATGATAAGAAATTTTCAATATATAAATGGAACTGGAGACAATTGAAATTAACCTGTTTTGTGTGATATACATATACATGTTTAATTTGGAACAGGGATAAATTGTCTGGGATATATGAATTTTTCCTGAAAGTGTAATTTTGCTTCTGAATGTGTTTACCTGATTGGGTCCAAATAGTTAGTATTCATTAGATCAAGATTTAGAGAAAGACAGTTTTACCATACAGAAGTAACACAAGGTGTAGGCAGGAGGATGAAATACTGCTGTATTAGAGACGTTCTGAAAAGAGAATTTGAGGGCACTACTTCGTAAACAAAGTTCATTAGGTGTTGAAAAATCACCACTACATTTAAAGTGTAAAATGTGCTTTTTTTCTTCATTTATGAATGAGAATGTTTGAGCTCCGATTTGCAGCCGTGTTTATTTTCATCAAAATATGAAAATTCCTAAATCTGATTCTTGCCTGAAAGCAAAATTGGAAGTGGTCAGGAGCATTTGATAGATTAAAGAAAAATTTGAGAGATCCAGCTTACCTACAGATGCAACTTCAGCTGCACTTTGATTTAGTTTTGTTACAACGGTTGCTTGAAGGGAAATGGCATTTTCTGCTTCTCTGGAGGATGCTTCAAATTCAGAGACTGTTTAGCAATATTATACTTACCACAGGGTGGAGAAAGGAAGGCAGTGCCGCACCAGCCCCAGGCTTGTGTCGTAGATACAGCATTGCTTCATTGGCTACAAAATGGCATGAGGGTACACAGAAGATGAGACTGACGCAGAACAGAAGAATGAGTTGCTATACTACCAAGCAGCCAGAGCTGTATTGCTGAAAATGTGGCTGTTTCTGTGTATGCATGTTAGCAAAATAGAAAATTTTTGTAGTGGTAGAAGGTATTGAAGTGGTTTTTTAGTACTCCCAGGGTGGCAGTCCCAGTTGACAAGAACTTTACATCATTTTTAAAAGTGACCCTGTAGATTATACAGTGAAGTCTCTCTAACAAGAATATATTCTTAAGGAAGAGTATATCATGACTTGTTTGAGAATCCATTCTTTTCATAAAAAGAAGACCTTACACCAAGTGTTGGACAGCCAAACTATGCCATAGTTCCTTTTTTAATCTTGTTTTAGGCCTTGCTTGCAGCGTCAAAGCTGGATTGGTTGTGGTTACAGAGACCTGACCTCTAGGTGCCACCAGTATGATAGAAATACAAGCCCCTGTTCTAATCAAAAACCTTTCCATTAACCTGATACTGAAGTTGTAAGTAGCAGCCTCTTTCATAGAGAAGCCCCTAAAGAGGTCATGGTGGTTCCCTTGAGTGCCAGCTTCACTTCAAAGCTCAGAATGTTGTGTTTTAAGGGAAAGACCCCATATAGTATAGTGATTGACACTTTTGTGTGTAAAAAAAAAAAGAAAAAAAATCATATGACTAGGCAGAGGAGAAAATAAAATACATAATGGCCCAGATATTGTCACTGAAATAACTGTAATAACTGTTTTTCAAGATTTATTGTAAGACAACTGTCTTGTCTTCTAAGTCTCCTTGTTTCCACTTGCATGGAGTTAGGAGAGAAAGCTTGAATTTAATTTTCCCGTTGTTAGTAGTCTGGATATTATCTTTATGGTTATGGAAAAATGGATTTTTGCTATACATAGCATGCCATTGTTTATGATCTTTTTTTATTAGAAACAGTTTCTTGTAACAGTTTGTTAGTGGGGAGATAACCTACCCTGACCTTGGTGAAGAAGCTGTGTAAGATGTCCTTGTATGCTGGGTTCTTAAATACATAGTATAAATGTAAACACAGAAAGCTACCGTAGTAATAATGTTGTGAAATCTGATGGGGGCGGTGCTGCTTGTAAGTTCAAGAAATGTGAGGTTGTCTTTAATGTCCCTTTTACCATTGTTGTCAAGAATGCAAATTGCACTGAAGTTTGAAGTCTCTCAGTGCATAAATTTCCAAAACACATCATTCAGTGGACCGTTTTGCACCGTTTTTCATAACTGTTGCTAATCCAACTTAATTTTTCCTCTTTCCTCTTGAAAAAGTTCTGCTTGTGTGCAGGTGACTTGAATAGTCTAACAGACGTGGGTTTAGTCTATGACAAAAAGTAAATTATCAGCAGACTGCTAAGCTAGATGGATCTTTTTTTGTAGCCTGACCCAGAGAGACATTGGTGATGTTCTTGTGAACTATAGCATGTCTAAAATGTCCCGTGGATTTGATAAAGAGCACATAGAAGGAAGAACTCTGGTGTACCATTTATTTAGAGTTACCATACCAATGTAATGGACAGAATAGATCTAGGAGGTTTTTTAAGCAGAAGAGATTTCTGAGGCACATTTTATACTTAAGGTATGCTTATCTTACGTACTATATGAACATTTGTAGCACGCGAAATATTTCGACCATAAATTTTTAAAAATTACAAATTTTGCCATTCTGTTTTTTTTAAAAAAAGTATTTGCATCTGTGTAATATAAAGATTTGTTTTGTGGTCTCATTGTGTACCCTGTTTTGTTTTCATAGTGAAAAATATAATTTTGGATCACAATGACATTCAGTAAGGTCCTTGTCATCTTGCACCTCTTTTATGCCAATTTATCATATTGTAAGAGGGGCTAGGAGGAACTGTAAATTCTTGTCCAGGCTTGAGAGAGATTTCATAATACTGAGGAAATCCCCAAGTTACTGTAGTGATCTTTTCTACAAAGACCAGTTTCTTAAGCAAAAAAAGCTGAATTTCTCCCTTTTCTAATACTGACATCTGAACTGAAAAGAGCTAGAACTTAATTTTTGCCATTTATTTCTATATTTTATGAATTTTCTGCAGAAAAGTAATCCATGAATTTCTGGACATGAAAATGTATTGGGTAGTTTATCTGAACAAATGGTATGAACATACATGTTTTTTCCTATTAACATGAATGCGTAATATACTTTATTCTAAAATAGCAAAAGACTTATCCTAGCAGGTCTGGATAGAAATGCTAATTATAACATATAGTTCTACACACAACCAGACACTATTAATTTGAATAAAACCTTTTTTTTTAATTAATGTAATAAATTTACTCAGTGCTTCGCTCCTCTTATTTTTTTGGTTACTATTTTCAAGTGCAAGCAAGCTACAACTATTGACATAGAAAATAGCTTCTTATACTTTTGTCTTGCAACATGTCTGTAGAACATATAATACCTTCTGTTATTCCTTTATTTTTTCTTCAGAATGGAATCACAAAATCTTGTTGTCTCTTATGTAGTTTGAGAACAGTATGAAGATTAGACTAGTGCACCTTGATTTCTCAAGATTAGTATTCAGTTTGAAACTGAATAGCTCTGCTTCATTGAAGAGGTAGAAAATACAGATTTACTCACAGCTGAAAATAAATGGTAATACATTTCTTGCTTTTGTTTTTGATTTAAGTTCTTACTTTTGAAAAGGCTGAGAGATTAAGCCAGCAAGAACGTTATCCAAAACTAATATCATTAGTAATGAAGAGAGGGGGAGAAAGGGGAGGGGGGCATAAGGGTTTATGCATTAGAAGATTGAATTATTTATGAATAAAGTTCACCTTCCCCATAGTAAAGGTTTTCAAGTTGTATGGATGTGCCATGTACTTGTGAAATACTGTGTGCTTATAGTTATTAGGTATCTACTTGCAAACCAAATGAAGATGCCAGCTGCCTCGTTTGCTGTGCAATTTTCTAGTTACGTTTTCCCAGAAAACATATTATCATCCTACCAAGACTTTTAGAAATGATCCGTGACTCTACATTCATACCTTGTCCACAAGGTGTAAATATATACTGGTTTTTTTCTATTTTTAAATTGTTCTCAAAGTGTAGTCTTTATGAGAAGGTTAAGTCAACAAAGCAGTGACAAATTAAGAAACTATTAGATTACTCTTTGGAAAACATTATTCTTGATTTGTTGGAAGTCTTGCTTAATGCTTTTATGTATACAGTGGACTTGTCTGCCTGGTGCATGTGCTGATGTTACTCTGAGGGATGTGCCTTGTGGAGATATGGGACGCCTTTTTTTATCCCATCTAAAGTTTCTGACTGACATTCTACTTCATGCTACCTGAAATGAAAACCCATACACCAATCAGAACAACAAATTTAACATTAAATTACAAACAAAGTATCAGTTGAATTTTAAATCTGGAGAAACAGGACGCTTGGGGGAAAATCGTATTATTTAAAAAGTTGAGGGTATTTATAAGTAGTATGAAATAGCTTAGATGCTTATAAACAATTTCTCATGCCATTAAGAGTTGATTCAGATGGAAGCTTTATCGTTCTGTTCTTAAGTTAAAACTTTCTGTCATGGCTAAGTATGACCATTTTAGTACGGTTTGGTTTTTTTGTTTTGTGGGTCATCCCCCCACCCCGAACTGGTAAATTTAATTGAATTGGTTTTGTTCTTAAATTGTAATCCACTATGTAATCAGGGTGGAAAATAGATACCTTTTTTTAAGAGAAAGGACTATGAATATCAAAAGTAAAAAAAAGCAGTTTTCCCGCTAAAGTAAAAGTTTAATTTTATTCTCATTCTCTTTCATTGTCTGTATGTTTTATTGGGGGGGAGGCTGTCAAATACAAAAGTTTAAGAAAATTACAGTTGAACATTGTAACCATGTTAATTTTCAGTGAATTCTTTCACATGCAGCTTGTGGTGTTGTTTCTGTAGTGGACATGAAGGGGCAGTGTAGTGCTGTCTATAAATCTCCCTCTGTTTTCATCTTTTCAATCTGTTCTGGAAGATCACGGTTTGAAATATGATTATTTTATCTGTTGTGTGTACGTGCCTTACTTGTAAGGGAAGTGTGTTAATCCTTTTAAGTTAAAGAAGTATCCTAGAAATGTCAGTACAGTTAAGAACATTCTTGTTTAAAATGAGTCACTGTTTTCTCCTCAATACCGTTTATACTCATGAATATAGATAATATTCAGTATTTTTTCAAGACTGTTAGTGTTTAAAGGTTTCCATGTGCTAGAAGCACGTGAAGAGTATGAACAAGTGCTGGCAAAGTACAGCTAAGCTTAAAATATAAAGGGTATTGACAAAGCAACTCTGATTCCTTTTTTTGTTTGGGTTTTCTTTTCTTTTTAACTTTGGATATTAAAGTACATTTGAAGTACATTTTCCTTGTTAATGACAACCATTGTATATGCATTACTTGAGACCCTGCAGAACTGAGTTACTGGAGTTGCCTGATACATTTTTCTCAAGTGTAACAAGTTGGTATCCAAAGTAGGCACTGTGTCAGTGTCTCTTGAAACTACCATTGCAAACAGAAGGGTCATCATCTTGGGATGTATGGTCTGAAACGGTGATTATAGATACCAGCCTTAGATGTAAGGAAGAAAAGATATGAGGAAGAAATTTTTTACAGCGAGGTTGGTGAGACACTGGAGCAGGTTACCCAGAGAAGCTGCGGATGCCCCATCATCGGAAGTGTTCAAGGTCATGTTGGACAGGGCTTTGAGCAGCCTGGTCTAGTGAAAGATGTCCCTGCCCACGTCAGGGGAGGTGGACTAGATGATCTTTAAAGGTCCCTTCCAACCCAGACCTTTCTCTGATTATTTCTGATGTCACTGTTTTATCAACAGACCCAACATTCACTCCAGTCTTGTCTTCTGACAGTGTTCTGGTTGGTGTAGCTGGTAGTCTGTCCAAATGATACAATGAAAATTTTGAGGTTAAACTTTAGGAATGAGTAAGTTTAGCTCTGCCAGTTTCAGTGCCAAGCTTTTTCTTGCATACTGTGTCATATTTTTTAATTTTTTACGTTGTGGGTTTTTTTTTTTTTGTAGACAGCTTTGGTTTTGTTCCTGTGAATGTCTAATTTTGTTTCCAAGTAGTAAAACATTGAATTTTAGATGGAACTTTATATGGAAAATGCGAAAATCTTGCACCTTTCAAGTTTAAATCTTCCAGAATAAGTGGGGCTTTCCTTGTTCATTGACTCTGCTTTAGCACCCCCATCTGTATATCAGGACCAGAGTCTGAAAAGGTAAATCATGATAGTGAGAAGCTCAGGCTCCTTTGAAGATAACAAGCAAGGCAAACCTGGGTTAGTAGCATAGCAAATACCATCTAGATACAGCGCTTCTGTAGTATCATATTCCTTCCTCCTGGAGTGCTGATGACCTGAAGAAATACATATATCTGGAAGGAACCAAAGTCATTTTGGCATACAAGTTTTCCATCAATAAAGTGTTGTACCTTCTCTCATAATAAAATACTTTCATTTACTTAGTGTTTTTAAGCAAACAGTTTTCATCCTGCTGCATAGGAAACAGTTCAGAGAACAGATTAAAAAATAAGAACTGAGTGATATTTATGATAAATTTTAAGTACAGAAAATTATGGGAACCACTGATAATTTTAATGACTGAATATTAACACTTTTTTAGCCAATAAGTGGTTTATGATTAATTAATTAATTACTAGTTAATATTTTATGCATCTCTGTATGTTCAAAATGTCTGTTACCTGTTTTGTCTTTTGATAAACTCTTTATTAATTCCTTAAGGTGCTTAAAATATGAAAAGTATTCTGAAATGTGTTCTAGAATTCTCCAGGAAAGATCGAAGTACAAGTTCTTTAACTTAAATTCAATAGATTTGAGCTACATTAAAATTTGAAAGTAGGTGGAGATGTCGAGTAAACTTTCATAGTGATTTTTTTCTTCTATTTATTACAGGGTTATGATAGGCATGAGCAATAAAAATGTCATTTGAGAGTGCCATGGTATAGCCACATGACAAGCTCTTTCATGCCCTGAGAAAATTACTTTCTCTTTTTTTGTTATTCTATGATCACCAGTGAAAAGAACCCAGTAACACAGCCAATTTTGTATGTGTGTTCTGTTTAACTCTCCAAGTGCGATGTATAGAGGTTAAAAGATGATGTGTGCTTTTTTTAGGAGCTGTGTTATGATGACCTTAGAAGTAAATGTATTTTTCCCCCCAGATGGGGGTGGAGGGGGGTGTCACTCTTCACTACTTTTAGAAGCAATATAGTTTTTTTTATTGCAGTATGTCTTTACTAGATGAATTTTTGAAAAATATCTTACTAGCCTTACTTGTCACAAAAGACAAATGTTAGGATGCTGAGGGATGGAAACAGTAAGGCTTTTAAATTAGGAATTAAAAAAAAAACCAAAGCCCTACATACCAAACTTTTGACAGAGCACTTGTTTGGGCAGTGTCAATACACCCATCTCTTTCCATGGTTTTCTTGGAAAGCGTTAGCCTCTAATTCTTCAAAAGCAACAGTAATGCTCTAGATGCCATTGGGAAATCACAAACAAGGAGGTCATGTATTTTCATGTCGGCTTTATGTATCAAAACTGCATGCTTCTTTCATATCTGCCAGTAGATAGATGCATGCAATTTCAAGTGCAAAAGGGCATGTGCAATTTTTAGACTACGCAAACAGCATATATCTAATTAGCTACTTGTATAAACAAATACTCAACTGCATGCCTTGTATGCACATCAGCTGAATGTAGTTATGCTTAAATTTTTTTAAAAGCAAGTGTCTTTTGCACTCTGCTTAAAAAGCTTGTCAGTGTCTGGAGGGTAGCGTGGATGTTGTCAGCATTTTAAAAAATGGCTTTACAAAAATGGGTAGGCTGAGAGGGCTATTATGCAAAAAGTTAATAAATAATATGGTGCTTGTTGGTCACACATGCTGAAAGTACCACAGACTGAAGTAGGAGAGTGTGTTCCTGTTCTTAAGGACTTCCCCCGCCCCCAGCTGATGAAGAGATTTGTTAATGAATGGAAAACTTTCATTAACAAGTTGCCTCCTTTAAAAACTAACTGAACTTGCAAATGATCAGAATAGCATTCGGCATATCATTAGTACACGAGGAATAAGCCTTAGAAAATTTGAAGAATTGGTTCATGCAGTTCAACAAAAGTACTTTAGAATTTGGGCTTTTCTTTGGTAGCTTGTGCCCCTTCGGTCTCTTTTCATTTTCTTGCTATCTGTGCAGACCCTTTACATTTTCTCCAAACCTCCCCCCACCCCTGCTCAATAGCTAATCTGCTAAATTCATGCTACAACTGCTTCATTGAGTGGAAGCGTTGTTCTGCCCGCTTCGTACCAGCTTTGTTACTGTGCAGTATTTTTCAGCTGTTTGTGCTCATTACCATACAGCTGGTATTTAGAGGAGAGAGGGAAGCAGGCAGAAGCTTTACTGTCTGCAAGTATAAGAAGCTCTTTTGCAAATGGGGTACTGGCAGATGGGACATGTGTTTAAACGGGTTTTGCTGATAACAGACTGCATTAAAAATCATTCTGAGAAAGTCTAAGGTCAGCCCCATGAATTCAGAACTTGAGAGGTATTCAGCTTTTGGAAGACCTTTATAGAATATTAATTAACCCTGGTCCATGAAAGTGACAAATGGATTGTTTGCAGAAATGTTAGATACTATCCTGCTGCCCCCACTTCATTTCCTTTAGCATCTCCTGAGTTGGTTTGTGGGGTTTTTTAAAAAAACATAGGATTGTATACTGTGTTCGTGATTAGGGCTGTTGCCAAAACAAATGAGTGAACAAACAGTAAAATCCCAGATCTCATGAAAGGAATAATCTTCCCTTTGATGTTGCGACTGAACTTCACATTATGTACAATTATATAAACCTTTGCCAGAAGCTAACCCTTTACATATACATGGAAATTGATTCTCTTGCTAGCAATATGGGTAGCACTGCACTGGCTGAGATGATCTGAAGAGATAACTGAACAAAGTTTGTGTCTGGAGCTGGTATGTCTTCTACTGGATGTATTATCATAGCTGGGAAGTGGGGGACAAGCTTTTGGGCATATGGGCTGCTCTTCCAGGCCTGAAATGGGAGCAGGAAATTTTGAGGCTAAGTGCAAGCTGAGAACAGGTGTTCTGCATTTAGACATACATGTTAATCATTTACTGTCTGAAATACAAGGTAATTGGTATGTGCCCGCACAGCTCTGTGTGGGTCTAGTGCGTGGCCCTTGTAACAGGATCATCAAATTCCTGGCTTCCTCTTGGAATTTGGTGCATTTGGTGCAGTGCTCTGAGCCCCTTGGGACACCCAGGGGTGACTAAGCAGTCGCCTCGCACAGATGGAGTGCTCTGACAGCTGGTGAAGGACGGAAACCCCAGTGGGTTAAGATTTCTCAGAGTACCCACACTGTCTCTGACCCTCTCGGTCTGAGCCCTCCAGGAAGAGCAACAGAATGCTTTCCAAATCTTTGAGCCTGGGACAATGAAACTGTAGACTCAGTGGAGGTATTGATTTCATAGCATGTTAGAATCTTGTTGTTTTTCCCTTGTTTCACCCCTTTCTTTCGCACTGGAGACAAACTACTTACTTCTCCATTACTAACACAACCCTTTCTGCTCGGCGGAAACCAGAGGGTCTCAGATGCATACCTAAAAGCTGACCAGGTGGTCTCAGAAGCGTACCTGAAACCTTGTCAGCTCAACTTCTCGCTCTCCTCCTTTTCCCCATGCCCCAACTATATTACTTGGGGTAGTGAAAGGTATTGCCTCTACCCATAAATGTTGCTTTAGTGATAATAAGGAGGCATGCTGTATTTGTGGATGTTGGTCCTGCAGCACAGCAAAGTATTGTAGTTCCTAAAGCCAGTGTCTGGAAGTCAGAAGACAAGCTCTGATTCCAGACCTGCTAGCAGATGTTTGTACAACGTAGGCCAGATTTTTATGTTCTGGAGGGAAGAAATTGAGTTGAGATGCTTCTTACCTACTTAACTATTTTGCCCAGAGTTTTATTTCAAAAACAGTTACAAAGCATCCAGAGATTTTCAAGAATGACACTGTTCAACTGCAAAATACCATTGCTGCTTTATAGTGTGAGCTACACGTGGAAAATAGGATGCAAAGACTTTTGCTTTGAATGAGCTGGAGTGATCATGTTTTAAAATGATATTAATAAAATTGAAGATTAAGGTGGGTCTTTATATGTATTTTGAGTTGCAAGTTAAATGCTGTTCACTGGTTAGCTTTCACATTTGAAGCACATTGACACTGTGTTTGGCAAGAGTGAAGTGCAGAGTTCACTAACTGCAACTTGTGAAAGTTCTTTAAATCAAATATAATTTATTAGAATTCTTGATGTGTATTGCAGTACAGCAAAAAAAGTGACGGCCAAAGGAAGACTGTGTTGTGATAACTGCTACACCTGGGGTAGCTCCCCTCTACCCTCTGGGTTTATAAACTTTGCATATCTGTCTTAAAATGCAGTTATACAAAAGCACAAGAAGAGGTTATGAACAGCTGCCATCTTCTGGATCCAGCTTTGCTGGCTGGAGGCTTTATTTGCACACCTATGCCTTCAACCCACCCTCCTCTTCCCTCTCTCTTTCCCAGTACTGCTGCTCTGCCAGGAGTTGTTTCCTCCCTTCAGCGTCGCTGGCAAATGGATCCTGTAAATGCTCTAATTTGCTTTAGGCAAAGTTAGTTAAGTTTAAAAGGCTATCAAAAGTGATTTAAGCTACCTGGAAAATCTTTTGCGTGAAGGAGATGAAAGAGCAGCAGAGCTCTAAGGTCAGTAACCTCTTGCAGAGGAAGGTGGTAGAATACCTGAGGGCAAAATGTCTTTAACTGGCCAAGCTGTTCAGAGTGAACATCTATCCGTGGCGCATGTAGAGCAGATGTAAGCATTGCTGTCACCGTAAATGCCCTCCTACAACTGCTTGTGCTGGTATCACTACTTTGATTAAAAATCACATGCTGGTGGTTGTAGACAGACATTCACTTGGCTAAAATCCATGCCACTGGAAACCTTCATCTCCCCCAAGCTGGTTGCTATTGCCCCTTTGGTGGCAGTTACGGCCTCACTAGAGCCAGCAGAGCTCCCACACGGGCTGTGGGGCAATCAGCCAGAAAAGCTTAGCCAATTTAAATAGGTGGTTTGCGCTAACCCAGCTAATGTTTTCTAAAGTGGATTTGAAAAGTCTCCTATGGATTGTTCCTTTGGTTCTGCAGTGGGGACAGTAGCATCTTCCGTTGGCACAGCTGAAGATGGGGGAGGACGTGGTACAAAAGCTGGATGCTGTCCAGGTGTGACAAATGGGTGGCATGTTGAGTAAGGACCCTGCTCAGCGCTGTGCCCAACCCTGTGGCTTAAAGTTAAGGAAATGTTAAAGCTTCCTGTGAAGTGGCTTGATGAGTAGAGATGAACAAAAGACTCTAGAAGTGTATTTCAGAAGTCCTTTTAGGTAAACTAAGAAGGGCAACTGTAAATTAACTTGGTGGTTTGTTCTTGCATAGCCAAAAGCACTAGGTACTTTGCAGGCTGAGGAGAGGTGGCAACAGGGAACTTTATCATCTAAGACTGGATGTTTATAAGCATGATGTAATTTCAGTGTTGATTTGAATGCAGTTCATGTATAAAACTAATTCAGTGGGAGTATTTGGCTGGTAAATAATTTAAGCGTTTGCTATAAAAGAAGTCAGAATGTCTAGATAAGTTTTTCACACTAAATACAAAACGATTACATTTGTGGTACAACTTAGAATCTTCCAGATCTATGATGTCATCTTTGTATTTGTGGTAGGGAATCTCAAATGACTGAGACTTACGAGAAGCGCATAACATCTTTAAAGTTGTATGAGAACCACCTCTTGGAAAGCCTTTTGCATGTTCCTACCTTGAATATTTTGAAAAATTTACAGAATTTCTTTGCATTATTATATTTTTTTACAGGTATATAGTTTGTCTGTTCCACATTATTTAAAAAAAAAGTGACTACTAATGTTTGCGTAATGTCTAATTAACGTTTGGTGCTCTGGATTGATAGATGTACAGATTTGAACAGACTGAGAGATCTTGGGCTATCTATCTTTGCCTGTCACACTGTCTACACATGGGTTTTGTGATGAAGCTTGTGGTAGGATCTTAAGTGCCCTTAAGGTAATAAATGATCTTGCATTAAAGACTAAAAGAAATATTCCTAAAATCAGACAGACAGCAGGCACTGCTGTAGATGAAATAGAATGACGTTCCATCCAGAACCTCGTCCCACTAAAGGTATTTCATACCGACTTGTTTCGGAGAAGTTCATGATAAAACCTTCAGTGAAAGAACAATAGCGTAGTTATCTATGGGAACTGAAAACAGTGGAGAAATCGATGTAATGAGTAATCAACATCTGATGCAACTGACTGGCAATGAGAACATATCAAAGACAGTTTTCAGTGAAAGAATGGAAATTACTGAAACTTCACAGTGTTTAGAGGCATTGTGGTTCTGTCTTTGTTACGCTGAGGTCCTGAATCTCCTGCACTGGATGCTTCATTGTGTTTGCAACCCGTGGGCAAAACCAAAGTTGTCAGTTACTGACAACAGAGAATGTCCTCTTGAACTTTGTCACTTTTGTGAAAAGATTGTCTGCTCCTGTAGTAAAAACAAGGCTTTTAGCTCAGTTTTCCTATTGGGAATATTTCTGCTTTGGTGAACTCTGCTAATGGGCCTTCAGCTTGTTGGGTTTTGGACAAATCATACAACCCAGTGAAGTTACCCAGTTTAAAAAAAAAAAAGACATCAGTCCTGCATCCCTGGAGTCGGTGTTAACAGCTGTACTTTAAACTCAAGAGCTCAGTGTTGCTTCAGTGATGAATCATTTTGATGCTTAGTATTCAATTAGGAAACCTTCTCAAAAAATAAGAGGTAAATTAAAATAATGAGGAAATTGTTGCGGTGTTGGCCCTTCATGTGTATTGTTGAAACAGAAGTACACCCAGATGTACAGCAGATGGAAATACCACTGCACAAGTTATACCTGCAGCAGTGTCTAAGTCCTGAGGGAAGGTGGTTAGTAGCCTTATTCACCAACCTTGCAATAATCCACTCTGATAACATATGCCCTTCTCTAGTTTTACATTGGTGGCACTCTCTTCATTTTTATTAGTTCAGTCACCAAATAGCTGTCCATGACTTTGGTTAAATAAAATTCTTAGGTGTTGTCCTGTAAATATGTTCTGTGAAGCTCTGCAGAAGTCACAGGTGCTCTGTTTCTGTCTTGCTTCAAGTCTTGAGCGATCCCTGGAAGTACCTTTGGGTTATGAAGGATCTTTTTATAAAAATTCAGAATGGAATTATATAGCCTGCTCCTATCAAGTCTCTTCAAGAGGGGTTTTAACATAATCCTAATCCATTTACTGTTCCCATATTTTGCGTATGACTAGTGACTGTTTCAGTCATTTCTGTTCCTACATCCTACATTTGCTTTTAGGAGAGAAGGAAATACAGTCCTAATCCACACAAGTTTTGCAGATGTATGGAGGGAAAGCTGAATCAAATTGATACTTTTTTTTTCCCAGCATATCGTGACTTCCAGTAAGCGCAGGGTGGATACGCAGTGTCAGAGTAGTGAGCCTGAAGGCCTGTGCTGAAAGACAATGCCACGGGCAGCAAATTGTCCTCGTGAGAATAATGTTGATAAAAGAACTGAAAATGGCCTTAATTCAAAATAGGAAGTGCAAAGAAACAAATACCCTATCCCCTCTGAAGACAATGTGAGAAATACAAAGATGTCCTTCATTTGTGAAACAAACAAAAATTATTATGACAGATGTCAGCTGCAAATAATGGAAGGTACTTACTCTGGTCCATATTAGTTTAGGCGGTGTGTACCAGGAAGAGTAAGAGTACAGCCTACGTTGGCTGCAGTGCAGTGATTCACTGAGGTCTTGAAACTATGGATAATAGATTTATTCTTGTTAGCTGAAAACATCATCTGATGAGGAATTTATAATAGCCATAATGGGTTCAGCTATTTCTAATGCAGAAAGATAATCACCTTCCTCTTGGTTACAGAAATTGCCTATTGCAGTGTGTACTATAAATCAGGTGAAAAATGGACGTCAGACAGCATGGATTACCAGGCAGAAGTTGAATTTTGGTGTGACACCCGCTCCATGGGTACCCATGCTCCCTGGTAATCCAGTCAGTAGGCTGCTAGTTGACCTTTTTACGTTGGGGGAATGGGCAAGGGGCAGCAATAAGATGATGATTATTTCGTCTCTCCAGTCTCCCTAGTTGTCAGGATTTAAGAGAAAACAAACTGTCTTGCAAAGCTGGCGATAATCTAGGTGCAACATGTCATTTTCCGAGCAGGACTAACACAGACAAATGCTGTACTGGCTAATGGAGCAATGGTTCTCAGGCTGATGAAGTTGATGCTTCTGCCTCACCAAGAAGATCTGTTATTTGAAGGATCTTTGCAGTGCCACCAGATTCAAAATGGTGGTTAACATTTGTACTGCAAATGCTCTTTTACCTACACTTGGGGAATATCAAAAAGTTCTCATTTTAATTGCAGTAAATTCTTTCAGAAGGGATATAAGAAGTCAAATATCTTCACTTGTGTATTTCTCAGCAAAAATCAGGACACTTTTGGAAATCATAATATGAACCATGTTTTTCTTTTTCCTTCTGTGAGGACAAGCGCAACAGTAGGACTGCGCTTTCAGTCCTTCCAGCACAGCACCAGCTGATTCTCTGTGGGAGTTGTCATATTCCTTATCCATTAAAGCAGACTCCTTAATAGCTCCTATCACAGTCAGGCAAGCTTTAGAAGTTTAGACCGTCTCTTATGAGACCTGGTATTATACATCTAATTCAGACAAGTGTGTCTCGCAATCACGATTGCATTGTTTCCAAAGAAAATACAAGAATTATCCTTTCCTCTCTGACGCACCAAAGCCCAACTCTTAGGAGGGCTAAATCTCCTGGCAAGAAGGTTGTGGTGAGATTTGCTATTCAGTTATGCAGCAGCTAGTGCACAAAAGCTGACTAAATACCGTTGTATCGGCCATCAACGTTTAGCTGTGCATTCTTGACAGAAGTTTTCTGTTTGATGTGTTCCCTCTATGAGGGGAACTGTTTAGATTGTGTGCAGTCTTTACAATGCTTTTGGTTGTTGAAACTCAAAGAGTGATTCTTTTTTCTACAGTAGAGAGGAAAAAATACTGTCATAACCATCTGTAGACTTAAAAAAGGAAGAGAAGCATACTTCGTCTTACCTGAGGAGCTTGTTTCTTTTGAGCAACAAGTTCCAGGTGGTGGTCCAAACTGGAAAAAGAGGGTCCATCAAAAATACAGGGAGACATCAATATTAAAAGTTTGGTTCTGTTTTTTCCGAAGATGTTATCTGTGCTGTGGAAGGTAAGTGAGGGAATTTCAGCCTGCAGGTTAGGACATAATTCACCTTGACTGTGAAAACTGTCACATGGTGGGAGTTCCAGAGAGCAGGGCAAACGTTGCTGTGGCAGTGATGGGCAGGTCTGGTTTGCCTGTAGTTTCCATCTAGCATCTGGCATTGAGAGCAGCACCTGAAGTGGGAGGTGGAGGCAGGACCACCCCAGTCGGGTACGGCTGCTCTTTCCATTGGCATTGGACAGACCCCAGAGTTTGAAGGCGCGAGCTTTGGCCCTGGCAAAGGGGTGAAGCTCTGAGGCCAAAACAGAGATTTTACAGCTTCTTTCCCCAAAGGCCTTTTCTCTCTTTTCAACTTCAGCAGAGTTGAAATGGCAGGGGAGAACCCAGTCTGCTGTCTTTTGTCCCTGTCGTAGTGGTGACATAAGCTGTTGGCCACGCTATTTGTTTCACAGTGAGAGCCACTGACTGTTTAAAACTCTTCAATTTAGAAGTGTATTCAAGATCTGAAGCAGTATTTTTAAGAAAAAACCCTGCCATTTTTATTAATATGTGAGATTATAATAATGCCTTTCTAGTTGGCAAATAACTAATTCACATCAAGCCACAACTTAAAACGTAGTGCTTGGAACACAATGAATACAAAATTGTATCCTTTCCTATCCCATGTGTAGGAGGAAACCATCATAATTGCAGATACAATGAAGCAGTGGATTCTGACATTTTATTAAGGTTTGGACCTATAATCACTCTTCAGTGTTGTGTTCAAAGAAACTTCTGCAGAAAATAGCAGAAAATTATCATGCACTGATAACAGAGAGAAGCATGTACTGAACTTCAGACTTACACTCTCATTACTTGCTCCATCTCATTCTCAGTTCTTTGTGCGTTGTCTTTATGGCTTCTGTTGTTCTGAGAGTAAAGTTTCCATTCATTTTTGGAACTAAAAGGACGTTAATAATGGCTCAATTCAGGTATGACACAGGTTAACAATAAGTGTAGAAGTTCTTTACTCAGCTCTCAAAAGCAAAGCTAATATTTTTTCCTACTATTTTCTTTTGATTTCTTTTCCAAACATACAGGAAAAGTTAGCTGTCTCTGACCATTCACTGAGGTCGATCTTGTGTTATATTTCTTTGTGGTAAAGTTCTTATATATTGTTTAAATACTAGCATCAAATTCTGGATTCTGATTATAAACGAAGTCTCTTTTGTAAAGTTACTTGTGTAATTACTATCTTGAGGATTTTACGTAAAAATGTTTGTGTAAGTTGTCTTTTGCACACAACTTGGCGCAAAAACTGATTCTAGCTAAAATGGAAGGAAAATTGTTTATGGGGTAAGAGGAGCTTTCTCATCTCAAGAAAAGTACACTGTGTTTAAAGAAATCCATGTTTTTACTGATTGAAGAATTATTCAACTAGATCTACTGTATTCAAGTAAGTAATAATCTTTTACCTCATGTCTGCTGCAACTTAAAGAAAATTAGTTTATTATTATGACTTCGCTAAAATAGGTGGGAGAGGAATTGCCTGTTCTGTTTATTTACCAGTGAACAGATTGTAAAAAAAAAGGGGGGGGGGGAACAACCAACCCCGAAAGACTGAGGTATTCAAACAGGAATTTAAAAAAAGACACACAGCGAGAGAAGGTTATAAATTCTTTGTACTGTCTTTGACTTTGTACTTTTTTGTATATTTGAACTCTTCCTCCCAGGATTTTTTCGTATTGCAGATTTCTGTACATGACTGGATTTCTTAAAGAGCTTGCAAATACAACTTTTAAAGGTGTCCTTCAAGTCACTTAGTAGATGTCCTACACTTCGGTAAGCAGATTAGGATTTGTCAAAGTTTTTGGTATCTTTTTTTTTTTTTTTTTTTATTGCCAAAGTATGTCTAAGGTGTAGCCTACCATATTATTTTTCATTATCCACTTGGAGGTCATCTGTGACAGCTTATACTTTTACCAGCAACTTACATGGATGATGAATATGCCTTCATAATAGAAAAAAGTGAGTATGGTTGCTTCTGCCAGAGTGTTTTTCATAGAAGTGATCATCATTTGTGTAATAGCTTTGCTACGTAGCCATGAAGTCTTATGCCTTGAAAAGTCCCAACTTTTACCTGCTGTTTCTCCGCTAACCAAACCCTTCATTTGGTTACAGCTAAGCTGGGCGAAGAGCGCTTTTGTTGGCAAAGAGCTCGGATCCGCTCTTAACAAGAAGCTGTAGCAGCTTAAGATACTATTTCTTCCAGCTGTTTGTGGGTGCTCTGCTCCCACAGCACAACTGGTAGAAGGAATATGCTAATAATTCGCAGCCACGTCTCTGTAAAATCCAGGGGCTTAGTTTACGTCGTTGCAGTCATTGATAAACACGTGTCGAAGTCTCGTAGGTTGTTCACCTGGGTAAGCTCAGCACAAGCCCTCTGTTTAAGGGAAATGCCCTCTCAAATCTGCTGGCAAAGTTGTCTGTCAGAATGAAATGGGTATTTTAAATAGTAAGGCTCTGCCAGCCTGGCTTGTTTGATTGCAGTGGATTCGGTCGGGCTGTTTGCACGAGACCTGCTTTGCTGGCGGGTGCAGGGGTCCACAGTGGAAAGGGTGAGTTACAGGCGATTGGGGCAAGCCTGTTACTGCCTGGGGCACGGTGGAACGGCAGAAGTAATGTAACCGTGTCAGTGTGGAGGGTGGTTGCAGTCTTAGGGAAGCTCTCTTGGCATCGGTGTAGCAGGAGCAAGGGCTCTCTAGTAAAATCATCTTGTGAATTGGCGTGGCAGTACAAGGTCTGTGGAAGGTGGTGAAGGAAACGTGTGATTTGAAGATACTGTAGATAGTTCATCGGTAGGTTTGGAGTACATATCTCCCTTAATAAAAATTAGTTGGTTTTGAAATAGAAACTGTTATGTGGGTGCAAATACATGTTATGAATAATATCTGAGCAGAATGACTTTGACTTCACTGGAAAACCTTTCCATCTGGTGAAACCAAAACCACTTCCAAAGCACATCGATAAGAAGTTGCTAGAGTTTGTTTGCCTGCAGAATGAAAGTGCAATTTCATTTAGTTGGCCTGAGCAATAGTAAGGGAATCTTTGTGGAGTGGGTTTCAGAGCATGTATCCAGGGTCTTTGAAAAGTTTATACTTTATCTGCTAGTATGTATTAAATCTTATGCTGCTGTTTCTCACTGCTTCTCTCACCTGTCTCATAAAATGAGAAAGCAAGTGATCATGAATCCAAGTCTCCGCTGCAGCTGGCTGCTGTTAGCTGTCTACAGGCTGACCCTACATCTAATTACTAACATGTAATTCTTAACAGAACTTAGGCCTCTTGTATATCCATCCCGTGAGTGGGTTATGATAGTTTTCCCTTCACAGAGCCAAGATGTGTTGCACAGTCACATGTAGCAGCACTAGGAACAGAACTCGGGACTCCTTTAGAAAAAGAAAAAGATAAATCAGACCAAAGACTTGTTTATTCAACTAAGTTGTCTTTTGAACTGAATAAATGAACTGTGTTTTAGCAATGCCATCTGTGTATCTATCCGTTCAAAGTACTTGTGCAACAGATGACTTGGCCTGCCCCATCACACAATATGGCGGGTTTTTTGTGTGTATGAATGATCTGGGTCTGCCAGTACAGGAGAAGAAGGTCCTGTAACTGCAACAGTGGACAGCAAACGCAGCTGAATTCTACAACACATCTCTTGATGTTGGATTAAGTCATTTAGCTCTAGAATTTCTCAAAGAAAGCCGCTCTTGAAAGTCAGGTATGCCACTCTTTGCAGGTATCAGATTCAGGAAGTTTTAATGGTTAAAGCAGCAGTAATACAGCTTTACAAGATCTCAGTTCAAATCCTGGCAGTACCATGAGTTACCAGTAAATTCAGATCACTTATCCTACCAACAGGGAATCCAATGTATTTTGGCTTCTGCAAGTCTGACCAGTTGGTACTGTGAACATGTCATCTTCCAACTCAGCTATGTTGGCTGAATAAACTGCCACCCTTCAGGCTACTTGCAGGTATTTGCATACATCCTGCCAGCAGACTTCTGCTGTTTCAGATCTGCCACTTAAGCTGCTCATGTCATCACTTCTTAGCCTGTTTAAGGGGAAAAAAGTGCATTTATTGCCAAAGATCTGCTACTATATATAGTTGTATAAGCCAGCTTGGCTCACTGACTGAAATAGGTTAAGGAAGGAAGAGTAACCTCTTCTTCTGGTACAGCTATATCCAGAAGAGGATATGCCCGTGTCTTTCCATGTCGAGACCTGGTTTTGACTAGTTTGTTTCAGGCAAGCTTATGAAAGGTACACTCAGTCCCTGTCTTACAGTGAAGAAGTATGTGGAAGGGTGTGGGCATTTCATTAGGAGGAGATAGCAGTAGGCATGAGGAGTGTTTCTGGTGTAGACAGACCTCTGGTCTAGGATTGTTCTAGATGCAAAACATGTTTGATTTTTAGTGGTCATCTTCCCATAGATTTGAAAATGGGAAAATCACAGCATCCTCCGCTTCTAAAAGATTTATTTCCTTGTCAACTGCAGTTTTCTACTGATGTAATCTAAAGTCATCCTCTCTGGTCTGTATAGAGGCATTGATACGGAGAGTGTGCGCTTGCAGACTTGCTGTTCCCAGCCATTGTCCCAAGGTTTCTATAAAACCCAAAGGTGGAAATGGCAACATGGAGAAACAGTCTGAGTCCTAGCCAAGTTTTTAGTCCTTTCCTACTTCAGGTTAGTTAAGCCCTCAGCTTGTGGGGCCCTCGCTCCATTTGGTCCTACTGAGCTGGGGTCTCTACCGTATCTCTAAGTAGTTCTTACTTTGAAAGGGCGATCTTATTACAGGGATTATCGATGTTATTTGACAAGTCTGTGTTACACACATTGAGCTATCTGTTCTCTTCCTTTCCAGCTTCAAGATCACTCCCAAAAAGTGCTAACAAATGTATTAGGAGCTCCTTAAAATTAGTTTAACATGAAGCAGCAAATATACTCAATTCTGTTACTGGTTTAATACATATCAAGATAATATTCTCACCTCATTCCCAAAGGCCTCGAAAGGAATAATGCAATTCTGTGCTGGCATCCATACAGATAAAAGGTTGTATAATTGCATTATATGGAAAATACTGCAGGCTGCTTCTCTTTTCCCTTTCATTTAAAAACATTTTGAAGACACTAATGCTGGGGGGAGGGGGGCTTAACATCTGAGCACTGGGAAATTTTTTCTTAGCTGTGTGCTTTTCCAGAGTATTTCTGAGAACTGTGGTTTTGTTTTGGGGAGATGAAAAGCTGGAAGAACTGGTAGAAGGTTTAGAAAGACCTGTCAGGGGCATAAAGTGGTTAATTTGCATTCCTGAAATTCTTGTGTTGTCTGGAAAGAATCAGTTGATAATTTCTTTCAGGCTGAGGTTTTCGTTGGGCAGGACCGGATTTGTTCAGATATAGATGTTACTGTTCAAACTTATGTTAGAGAGCGTAAGCTAGATAACGTGACAAGGGCGCAGCTGGATGATGCTGCAGCAGCCTTTGTCCGTCTTATTTTCAAACTACCCTCAAGAAATATCTTGACGCCATCAGCCAGCTGGTTGCATGGTGGCGTCTTGCTTGGAGACTGGTTACATGTTCTGTTTCATCGAGTGCCAAGTCTGACGGTACCTCAGTAGAGGGAAAAGTTTAACTGTATTTGAACCACTCATTGGGATCTCTGTAGGTATGACATCCCTGAGCACAAATTCTCAGGAGCTGAAGACACTTTGCTTGCTTATTTGCATATTTAGGTAGATATAAAAACTAGACAAATGCTAACTGCAAGATGCAGATAAAGAAAATAGCCTTCCAAAAGACACAGGATTGGATTCGACCTGCTGGTTGTTCTCACAGCCTTGATGACTGCTCCTCAGGCTGCTACCCCCTGCTCTCATACTTGGGCATCTGCTAAACTTCTAAGTTAAGAGTTCCACTTCCTAGTGCAACAAAGAAATACAGTTTTTGTGAGAGTAGAGGGGGCATTATTATTGTTTTTCTCACTTTTTTTTTCTTCTGAGATGAGATTTCTTTCGTTACAGCCATCTCTTTAATCTTGAAGTACACTGCCTCTGCTTAGAGAACAGCTTTAGGATCACAGCTCTTCAAAACGGATACCTTTTAGATTGTAATGGATGTCCCCTGGAACTTGGAAATGGGAAATTAATTGGATTTTCTGTGTCTTGGAACTGTTGACCCATGCTTTAGATCAATACAGGCTCTGGCTGAGTCTTCCTCTTTTCACTTTCCCACGTTTAGTGGGTAGTACTGAACAGCTAACCCAGCTCACTATTCGCATTTCTCTAGCTCTTTTCAGTGTGCAACACAAAATGGCCAGCTGTCTACCTGCTGTAAAAGGAAGAAAAATCCATTCTTAAACTAGACGCATGTTACGTAGTAATGTAACTAGTTATTATGAATGGGAAAGTGAATGAATCCCAGTTAGTGTAGATGTTCTTGCTTTTTGGTATCTTCACCTGCTGAGAGACATTTAACTTTCCTCTGTGATATGGCAAATTAAGTACTTGGCATTTTTCTCCCTCTGTATTTTGCATAAAGAAGCACAAAGAGTATTCAGATTTTCTGGTTAACGAGACACTACTCTGAGAGCACCTAGTGTGCTCTTCACTACTGAGTAGCCCACACATCTTGCCAGAGATTTGAGGCTTGTCTGTCTAAAAGGAAGAGGATTTCAGAGGACTCTTTGAAGGACTGTGCTGATAAGGAGACTGACATCCCTATCTTAAATTGAAATGTGTCTTATTGTTTTAGCTTTTAACCCAGTAGTCTGCAGTACCTAAAATGCCGCTCTGAATTACAGAGACCATTAGTATCTTCTGCTGTATTTTCCTTGGCAGGTTGATTGCTCAGTCGAAACTTGAGGCTGTTGGATTCCTTCTTAAATTAGCTTTCTACTAAACTTACTTTGTGTTAATTGGAATCAGTAAATACTAGCATACTTTTCATAAGGCACATGAAAAAACTGTTGCTGCCGTTGCTGGTTTAAAAAAAAAAACCCAAACCTTTGCCAGGTGGCTTGTGACCAGGTAGCGTTCTCGTGCTGACTTACTTAAGGTTAGGGTGAATACCTTCATTTTTTTGTCTTGCATACCAGAGAGTAAGAGGGTTGCTCAGTGGAATGTTGCATGCAAATCCGGAGACCACCCGCTGTTCCTAAACACAGGGTTTTCAGATAATTTGTAACCAGGAGAGATTTTGAATGAAGTTTGCCAGAAATCTAGCAGGAACCAACCTAAGAGTCCCTCGTATTGGTCAACCAATTCAGCTTTTTGAGTCAACATAGCGTAGGAGTTTCTAATCCCTCTGGTGATAGCGGTCTGCCTTCTAATTTTAGTCTCTTTCAGTTTGCAGTTACTTGAAAAGCACAATAGACCAGTGGAAAAAATCTGCGTTTTAAAATAGTTTTTGAAGAACAGCGTAGGCATGAGTCATACCTGTCCCTGCAGGCCGTAAAAAAGCTGTCGACAGTTAGCTGGGAAGAAGTGTACTTAAACTTTGTTCTTGCCAATTTAAATCACTTTATTCAAAAGCATGAATGAGGTTGTAGTATTCCACTAAGACTGTTTTTATCAGATTTTAATGAGGAAATATATTTATACAAGCAGCAAATGAGTTCTTCCCAGAATTTTCTTTTTAATCTAATATTCCTAAACATTGTCTGTGATTTTACAAGGGACAAAAGTGAACATTTTTAAACCTCATCTCAAGGGGGAATTCAGCTAACAACTGGGACTGTATTTAAATAACTTGCATAGAGGTTTAAATTTAAGTTGATGAGCGAATGATCTGGTCAGTGGCTTGTAGCACATTTTGTTGGAGGTAGATAGTAAAATGGGGATTATTCAGATCTGGCCAGTTTTCAAGGCACTAGTTTGTTCTGCGTATGGAATTAGACTAAAGGGAAGAGACCACATGATGTGTGAAGCTGGCACTGAAGGTTAAATTACAAGGAACCTAACGGTAGTCTGTGCTTCAATTTTTGCCAACTTTCTGATCAGAAAACTGAGACTTCTGCTAAATACCAGACTGCGGACTGGTGCGCTCGTACTCCTCCCTCCCGCTTCCCTTTCCCACTTCCATTCAGTCTCTCCCTGTCGTATCAGCAGGCCTACGACGTATAGCAGGATTTCTTTTTCCATTTCTGTGAGAAAGATTGGCATGCATAAACCAGTTTGGCACTGATTGAGTATTAGAGATGGAATATGACAATAAAAGGAAAGTGGGCAAAAAAACCCCTAGAGATCTGTCAGAACATCGCTGGCATCGCTTTAGCAATGTTATAGCTAATAACATGCTTTAGGAGTTGCTTTCAGCAAAAGAGAAGGAATAGGAATTGGGACGTACATTTGCACAGGCTTTATTGCAGCATCTTTAATCCCCCTCCTTGTGTACTAATTTCAAGTAACAGTTTGTAACATCTTGCATCTTTCTAGAATATTAAAATAGTTTAAGACCACACTGGTGACTTGGACTATTCCTAGATGTTTCGTTTTGTAGTATTTCATTGGTTTCATTCTTTTGGAAAATCAGTAACATCAGATGGGCTACGTTTCCTTCTGTAATGGGATTTATGAAATACTGAGAGCCTCCATAACATTACAAACTTTAAAACCATGGTTGCCATCTAATTTTGTGGTTATAAGTGAATGGAACAGCAAGCCAAAAATTTGGGATCTCTAATTTGCTCCGTCCTGTCTATAAATAAAGAAATTCTAAGTTTCAAAACCCAGGAATTTAGATAACTAAGGTCTGGTTTAGGGAGCGCATCAGTTGCATCACAGTGAACGGGCAAGTTGACAGAAGTCTTGGAGAAATAGCTAAATATGTGATATCTGAGGATATGTAAAGGTTGCAGTATGCGGTTTTCCTTGAGGCTAGAAACGAGGGGTTTTTTACTTGTAATTTTTTAATTCAAGTATAACTATTATAGCTTGATAAAGGGAGCATAAGCTTTTACAGAACAAAATGGTTTCCCAAAAGAAGCTTAGACACCACAGCGGGCAGGTATGGCCACTTTCTTTTTTATGCTGTGGTTCTTAGGTTTCATACAGGTAGCACTGTTTGAAAATCTCTCTGAAACACTGTGAAATGTGCCACATTGTTTCATACTTTTTGCATTCTGTGAGAGATCCCGGTTAGAAATACCTGTTCAGGGCTCGAATGTATTAGAGGTAGCTATCCGTAATCTTGCCTAAATAATGCTAGATTCGGTGTAAAAAAAATTGATTAGCAATTCGCATCCCTTTCGTCTGAATGATGGACTACTCACCCTAAATTATGCAGCGCTACGTTTCTCATAGAGGCAGGCAAGCGTGTTGTATGGTTTCTAGACTGGGAGCACCTGCTCAGAGAAGCGTTTGTTTAGATGGGGCAGGTTTGCTGGCCTGCTCGCTCTGCCTGTAGCCCCTTTTGACGTGAAATGGCACAGCATAAGGTTAATGACAGTGGGTTAGCAAGGCTTCAAAGCGTCTGGTGTGACCCCGGCATGCCTGGCATTCCTTTCTGCTGCGCAAAGGTTTGGCATCGATTCCCCTTCGGTACTCGGGAGAAACCAGCTCACATCGTGGCTCCCCCAGGCCTCTGGAGAGGGGAGAGTTGTCGTGGCGATAAATCGTGAGGGTTCGTGGAAGATGAGTAAATCCCCTTCTCTGTGCTCTACCGCAGGCATAGGTTGTGGTGAGAAAAGGAAGCTGCATCAAGCAGGTATAATGTGTCATTGTCCTCTTTACAACCACCGCCGTCATTTACCGGTAGGGCAGCGCGTGCGTTGTGGAAAAATGACCATTTGCGTGTACCGGAGACACCTGGGGCTGCGAGGAGTCCGTGTCCCACCAGGTCACCGCGCTGACGAGACTGACCTGCACCCTCCCCCTGGATTCACCGGGCATGCTGTAGCCAAAGGCAACGTGGGCAGAGCTGCATCTTCCCCATAGCGGCTGCTTCCGGCTGCTCCGCAGATGTGGCCAAGTACGGCGGGGGGGGGGAAGCCAAATACCCTCTGTGTCCTGCAGTCCAGACACCCCGCCCCTTGTTGATGCTTGGACATCGTATAGAAAAATGCTTCCCCTGAATTCCAGGGAAAGAGAAAACATGGAAGAGGATGGAAAAGGAAAGGAGTAATAAGGTGGGACAGTAAGTCTTGTTAGACTGAGGTGCTGTGGAGAGGGCAGGAGGGAGGAAAGTAACGGGGACAAAGGGCAGGGGAACGGAGGACCCTGGGGCCGGTGGTTACAGAGAAGCGAGGAGGAGGAAGGGACAGGGGCAGCCCAGGAACTTCATACACTTTCAACAGAACAAACTCCTCTCCAAAGCTGAGATTCGTGGGTCCTATCCTTCTGCTATCAGCAGATGGCCCTGAAACTTACTGGCACATCAGGTTTCATCTTCCTTTAGTGCTGTTGCACCAAGGGGTGGCATCCTGCTGTATTCCTCACCACCGGCTACCTGCAGTGGTCAGGCATCGCATGGGAGCTCAGGCTCTTCACGCCACTGGCGTGCAGAACAGGGAGTCATTGTGTTGCCAGATGATGGGGGGGACGGAATTAAGTTGCCTTGACATGATAAAATCCTGCCAGGATGTCATGCCTAAAATGCTTGCACGTTTGCCTTTGCAAACTTGATGCATGTGCACAAGTGGGTAATGATGTATCTTAAATTACAACCTCGGGCGCTGTTTTTTTCACAGAACCTGTGCCTTATTTAGTATGCACCATGCACAGGGCTGTCTTAGTAAGCAGCTTTCTAGGACTAAAAGCATCTTACACCTGTCACTTCAAGCTCCTTTGAATGCTTGGTTTTGTAACCTTTATACTCCCTTTAGGTAACGCAGGTAGGAAAGAGATTTGACATTTTAATAGTTTTTTTCTTCAAATTATTCCTAAATACTTCTGGTATAATCTGTAATTCCAGGAATTCTTCTGTCTGTAGCCTAAAGGCTCACCACTAATCTCTTATCATTCTCACGTACCACAAATGAGGGACAGAAGCTATTTTGTAAATAGATTTCTGTAGATGATGCCAGATAAATAAGCACTTCTCTTGGCAATCAAAATTAAGCTATCTCCAAAGAAAATAGAAATGGAAAACTTAACAGAAAACGGGCAGTAGATACCAGTGCCCTATTTGTATTCAGTGCGAAGGACAGACATTTTTGGAAAGCCTTCCGAGTCCAAGCAGACCTTTCTTTTTCTGTACAAAGGTGATTTCCCAGCCTGCTTATATTTGAGTGAAAGTTTGACCACGGGTGTTCAAAGGCAGAAATGCATGCTTCACCAATTTGGAAACGTTCTTGTCAATATAAACAAAACCAACTCAGCTCTAGGGTTGAAATACTGAAAAAAGGAACTGATCCCTCTTAGGAGTTTGGTGGGGGTTTTTTGGTACTGTGGTTGTCATCTATCGGTCAGCAAGAAGGGCTTGTGCTTTGTGCGCCTACGGTATGGTTTAAGAACAGTCTCAAGTGCATGGTTTTCTCACTTTGTGGACTATGGCACAGGCAGAATCTGTGAAATGACTGTAATAGGAATATAAGACAAAATTACTAAAAATGGAGCCCAAGGTGGTATTTTGGAAAGCGACTATATAAGCGCCCAGAGAGTAAGACGTGGACTGCTATCTTTGTATTGCCCCAAACTGAATACCCTGCGCCAAAGTGGCGCCCGGCGTGGCAGCCACTGCCCTTGGCTTCAGTGGCGTGTAAGGATGTGGGGGAGAAGAGCGGGCTAAGGGAGTAACCTGGGTGGGGTGCGCGGTGCCAGCTTCCTCCACAGAGCAAGCGTGGGTGCCGGCGGGTTGCAGGGGCTGTTCAGCGGGGCAGGGTGACAGCAGGCTGGCTGGCCGCAGCAACCTGCGCAGTGCCGCTCGGGCTTGCACAGGACGTAGCACCTAAGGTCATCTCCGGGAAATTTAGGAATGTACTTTGGTCTCTGAAGCAACTGCTGCTGTGTCTCAGAAGCACAGCCCTGTTCAATGTGAACTTGAGTGATTAGCACAGCTATTACTGCATCTATAAATAGAATTCATCTCACAATATATTAAGTTTAATGATATAATAAATAGATTACAGTTAACTTTAATAGGAGCACAATGAATGGAGACGCAGTTCTTATGAAGATCTGCTGCCATTAGTGAATGTTTTGCAAGATGCGTTATGTGGAATACCTTCTCCTTCCTTTGAAAAATGAGTAATGTGACCATACTGTGTAGAAACAAAACACAAAAAAGCAACTCATAATGTTCCTGTTGCACAGAAAGCAGTCAAGTACGTGAAAGTGCAGGTTGCATTAGCAACCTTAACTCTGCTCCTTATGAATATGCATTATGAAAAATGTTTATTATAATAGTGCTAGGTTTAAAACAAACCATACAAGGTTTCTCTGTAGGAAACTTGCATGTGGTTACTGTCACAGGGAATTAAAAGCAACGTGAAGCCTAGCTCCACTGATATTTTTGTTTTCATTAATCTTTAACAAGAAAAAAAAATGCTTTGGGAATAAAATGTTTTGGGTTGGTTGGTTTTTTTTTTCATTGAAATAATACACAGTTCTAATGAGACAAGCTCCCTGGAGTTTTAACATGACACGTTTAAGGAAGGTTGACATTATACCCCCTGCCTGTGGTTCACCTTGTTGTGCTAGTTTTATGGTAAAACTTCAATATTTGAGTGTCCATTTCCATTTGACAGAGACTTTAGTATGTTTCTCAATGCAAATAAGTCACTCTATGGTAATAATACAGCCCCCTGGATTGGGAGGACAAAGCCTAAACCCGAGTTCCTTGCCATTTCACCTAAGGCTGTAGTTTGACCAGCCTTTAAGGTTGCCCTTCTGGGGGCGCGGGGAAGTTAAGAAGGAAAGCAGGCTGTACCTCTTGCTATGCTGGCACAGGCATGTGGGGCCATGCAGTGAGGGAGACGGGGAATCTGGCTGAAAAAGAGCCCAGCAAAAAACTGTCCCTAGGTCAGTTGCCACCCTGGTTGACCGCAGAGCCACACAACGAAGGCTGTGATGGCACACCTGAGAAGGCGACACAAGCGTAGAAATGAACGGCCAAGGGCAGCCACGGGGGCAGGGACTGTCTTTTTCTCTCCCCCCCCCCCCCAGTGGCTGTGCTGGCTTAAATGCACATCAAACTATAGCCGAGAGAGCGATGCCTCTAGGTGTAAATAATAGGCTTATGCTCTCTGCGTGGGACACTCGGGTCACAGTTCCTCATACCTTTTTCTCAGCGGTGTAGCTGGCTCAAGAAGTTTGTGCCCTGCCTGTGAATTGCCCACTTGCTTCTGCTGGCTCAGTTGTTTGTGAAGGCATGGCAGAAAATTAAACTGGTAACTGGTTCTAAAAAAAAAAACAGCAACAAAGGGAAAAACTTAAAACTATTTCTCATCAGTTAATGGATCTGGTTCACAGGGCATTTCTACAGATGTGTGTTCCTGCAGAAATAAGGGCGAGAGCCATTCGGGGATGGGAATGAGCAGGTGAGACTGGGACATCTGTAAGCTGGTGTTGCCACCAAGAAACAGTGCATGGAACTGCCCCCTTCATAAATAGGTGTACGCTGGCTTTGGCTGTACTCCTTGAAATAACCTAAGCATGGAAGTATACGTTGCAAGTTCTGTGCCCAGCTACAGGCAACCAACAAAGAGGAGAGGAAGTGTGACCTTCAGAGGGGAGTTCTGCTCTGCTGGAGGCACGGGGATGCCATAGTACGTTAAACCTGTCTTTGCAGTCTTCCTGCTCTTAAAACATAATTTGAAGTTTGTTCTGAATATCCGGCGCTGAAGTCTGTTACGTACGCTTCATGTATGAATCCTTTTCAAAGCTACTTTTGCAGCCATTACCTAGCACACCTTTTGAATCCTATCACAATAGATTTAAAAATTAATATTTTTAAAGGGCAACCGGATATTTTTTAAAAGGCAAATGTTAAAAGGAAGTGGTTTATGGGAAATCTTTGCTACAGATATATACCTTTAAAAACAGTATTTATAATTAAAGTTCATACTATTCTAATAAAAAGGATTTCTTAGTAAATATTAATCTGATTTTTCAGTTGCTATCTATGCCATTTCCTCCCCTGCAAGAACAAAACTTAGGGGCTATTTACAATTTTGCTTAACTACAGTACCTTACTTTGCATGGAAATAAAGAATAATAATGTGTGGGAAATTTCAATTTGAAAGCAGTCTTCAAAATGCTTTGCCAAGAAACATTATACAATTAGTAAAGCAATTCAGTAGTACTTATCATACTTTGTAATACGTATTCTCCACTCCATTTAAGTACGCTTTAGAAGACTTCATGCAATTTACTGTAGTGCCTCTGTGTCCTGCCTCCCGTAACAGAGTTCCTGTTGCTTTCCCTACTTCATCCCAAACCTGAAGTTCATCAGTACTGCAAAAATGTGTCATTGATCAGTAAGTACTGGTCAGCGCACATTGCAGTGTGCAGGGTTGTGTTTGACTTGTACTACACAAGAGCATAAGCTTAAATTTTTCTGCAGCTACGTTGAGGCAAACATGCTGGAGTTGACCTCTCTAAGCCTGCTGCAGGCATTATAAGTAAATTGAGTAGAAATTGCTCCATCTGAACTGCTTTCAGGGAGCCAAGTTGCACTTTTTCTGCCTTCATACTCGGAGCGTAGCAGCTGTTGGCCACAAACTGCTGGTACCCTTAAATTCATTTCTTCAAGTCTGTTCTGTTGCATCAATACTAATTGTATATTCTACACGAACACACGATTACACCCGTGCGATGAGGTGCATTGTGCGCTGTGCCCTTGAACTTTGCCTGTTATCCAAATATCACTTTTCCTTAATTGGTCCGTGTCCTAAAACTTTGTCTTGCCCTGCCCGCAGGTATGGAATTTACCCGTAAAATCGCTCCGGCTCAGCACCTAGGATGCACGCTAATAAATCTCAAATTAGCGACAGCCTGAAGGTCATTGCCTAGCCCAAGCTGAACCAGGAGAAACCACGAGAACATGGGATTTCCAAGATTCCAGTGGGTCGCTTGTTTCATTTCATAAAACGTTCAAAAAGAAAAAGATCTGACAATAATAGCGGTGCCCTTTTGTAGAGGAAGGGCCTGCCCTGAATTGCTTTGGAACGTGTTTAACACTTGCTATGGTATGGGATTTTTTTTCTCCTCTTCTAAGACTTTATACAAGTTGGACTCTAGCATCTGCCTTTCTCATTGACTGAATGGGGAACTTGGGCTTTTAGACGTAGGTGTAGTTAAATGTCTAAAGCAGATGGCAGAAGTACCTCTCTGTGGGGCCAGATTCTTGCCTGAATGGGAGCATTTGGCAAATTAAATGAAGTATGTGGTTGGATGAAGAGGTCGAATGCAGAAGACAAAGCGCTGGCTGCTGCAGCTGCCCAAACTAGATTACCAAGCAGAAGGGAAGTGTTTAAAACCTAAGCAAGTCCAAATTTGAGAAAGGGAAAAATAACTAAGCGTGACTGTCCTTCCCGGGTCGTCTTTGCTGTCTCCAGGGTAAAATTTTGTGCAGCTAAGGATTTGGCCCCACTTGATTAGGGTGTTTGGTTTCCTGGGTGGAAAAAAAATGCAATCCTATTAGACAACACACAGAAATCCCTCTGAAATGTTTCTAAAGGAGTCAGTCTGCTAAACGTCTGCTAAATGTGCAGAGTACACAGAATCCCTTCTGGCACCGTCTTGAATGATGCATTTACCAATATTAATGGAGATACCAAACCATATTGCTCCACAGTTCCTCCTGCACACATTATGCTCCTAACGCACATATGTGTATGTGAAATGCCAATTACGGTTTTTGCATTCCATGGTTTAGGCATGACTGTATTTCCAGAGTGCTGACTGGCCATTACCATGGCCAGACCATCCTGTGGTCTCTCTACTCAAAAATGTTTCTCCAACCAAAAAAAAAAAAAACAAAACCCAAAACCAAAAATGTTGTTTCTTTGGTCTGTTGCACAGTAATCTCTGCTCTTCTGGGGATTATATAGCTCTGCGGGTGATTTCTGTAATTCATTCTAGTCTTTCATTAGAAGTAATAGACGGTCTTAATTACAGCATGCCACATGACAAACTGGTAAAGGTGCTAGAAATGTTGCCAACAGGAAAAGAATTGGATGGTGTGAATTTTTATTAATTAAGAGCTGGCAGTACTGACGGGAAATAAGATTGGACTTGTGTCCACTGGAAACTCTGTAATTTTGGTGTAGACATTTTTCTAAATGTCAGGAATTGTATGCTGCTCGTGGTTTTATAAACTTGAAAAATTATATTCAGCTTAAACAAAATAAAACCAACCTTTGAAGTTGAATATACATCAAACAGGGAAAGAAACACGGCAACTTTTGATTTTTCTCTTAACATTGCTTTATAAACTGTAGTCTTCCTCAATGTGCCTTAACTTGTGATGAGCATTTACTTCATGCCATTAATGAAGTATTCTTAGAGCATATTAAGTTACTGCCATAAATATTATTGCAAACGTCAGCAGAGATGTAAACGAATGCATCATCTCTGCTACTTGCTGTCGGCCTCTCAAAAGCGTCTGAGGGGTTGGGGTCTTACTCCTTCACCGCTGTATTTTCCAGGGAGGTGCAGAGTGCAGCTGTGTGACCTGCAGCGCTGCTCAGTCTTCCCGGGCTGGGCAGTGCCCCGCTACTTTTGCAAAGCCCTAAGTCATTTCTTACAGTGGAGAGTGTGGTGTATTCATGATACTAAACTTTGCGAGGACAGGGGAGTTCTCAAAGTCAAGGGAGGGAAAGAAAGCCCTTTCTAGACAGTAATTTAGAGCGGAAGCCTAACAGTCGGCCTCTGGTGGAACGCGTTCCTCTCCATCGACTACAGAGCGCCCAGGCTGTGGTTAGGCGTTTTGGGGAAGAGCAGACACCCAGCTAGAGTAGTCTTGCAACTACCCAGAGACTATCGAACTTAATTTGAGGTAGAGAGGATGATTCTTTAGTTGTAGAGCCTTGAAAGTGGTAACACTATAGAGAAAAATACTAAATAAGTGAGAACCAGAGCCCTATCCATATGCAATTTTTGTCTCTCACTCTGAGAAAGGCAGACTGCTAGATGAAAGACGGTCACCGTTCAAACATCAAAATCTGTCTGTGGTATCTGTATCTAAGCTTAGGAAAAACCCCAAACCTTCTGTGGAGAATAAATACCCGATATACCAAGTTTTCTACCGCTAGCAAATGATTGTTGGGGTTACTATGTGGGTCCTGACTGAGGCAAAGAGATCAGCAGTTAAGTCAGTGGTTTTTTACCAGAAGAGAGTATCTGCCAGTCATTATCAAAAGCGAAGGAATCGGCAATAGCAGTACTCCAAAAAAGAGGAAAATAATAATTTCTAATTATTATTCAACTCATTGACTGCTTACTCTGAAGCACATCTTGTTCGAAAGATAAATCTAGTTATGCTGTCAGGTTACACTTGCCTTTGGGCTGGGGGAGAGGCTGATCCCTGAGGATTTCCTGCCAGTGCCTGCTGCAATGCTGGAGGAAGAATAGCCGTCGTCCCCCCCCTCTGCATGGAGTGTACTCAGGGACTGGAGAAGGGGCAGAGATAGGTGTGAACATTACAGGGCATTATGCATGCATGTATATGAAGTACTTCTAAATCCCCACAGTGATAATGTTCAAATTCTTTCTTACTCTTGATGATTTGGGTATTAATGTGCTTCCTGTGATTATTTAATGTGTATATGCTGCCTATGTGGTTTTTTTTTTTTTCCTTTCCCCTTTGCATGTGATGTGCTAGCAAAGGAAGACAGTAATAGTCTCCCAGGATATGTACAGCTCTGCTCGTATCTGAGGTATGAAGTCAACTCAAGACCATTTTGTTCTCATAAAATATACAGCACTGCAGTTTAATGGATAATGGCATAAATGCAGAGATTTGATGGGCAGAACCATTTTCACTGGGAGACAAAAAAAGACTATGAGGACTGAGTATTGGATGGGAGATACGTAAAACCGTGTAGAAGCAGGATCTTGCGCGCTATGGGGGCAGTGATTTTGCCTTATCTGAGTGTGCTAACACCTGGCACACTGAGCTATTATAAAGTAATAATACGAGATTTTTTTTTTTTTAAGTACTAACGAGGAAGCTGGCGGGTTTTACAGAAAGTAATTCCACTCCTTTAGATGTGTGTTCTTTTTTCCTACTTTTTTTGTACTGCTTTGGGTTTCCCCTCAGGTCAACAGGAACTGACTATGTGTTTGCTTCTGTTTGAGTGCATCGGTCTGGAGGGCTGCTGAGCGTCTCCGGTTCCCACTGCACCTGGGGAGGATTACAGGGCAACGTTGCAGCTTCAGATCGCGTTCCGGGTATGCTCGGCTCTGCTCTGCTCTGAACTTGGGCAGAAAACTTTGCGGGAGGGAAAAAAACCCAAGGAAAAACTGCAGAAGCTGAAGTCTCTTATTTGAGTTGTCTGTATAGAAATAAAAAAAAAAAAAAAAAAAAGCTGCCTAGCTGCTGTGCTGGTTGCAGGTATCTGTCTGAGAGCCCAACCATATGTCCGGAACTTCAGTGCCCTTGAATCGAACTGTAAGGGTGAATTGAGCAGATCTGTTGATGTGCACCGAGTAGGAAACGAGCGTTCTTTAGCAAATAACTACCTAGGGCTTTCCTTGTGCTTTCACTGAGACTTCTTCCTCGGATGTGAAGACCAAGCTAAGGTGGCTTGGTGTCGCCTGAGGGCTGTCTTTTAACAGAGAGGGGAGCGTGTGCCTGTCTGCGTGTGCGTGTGCGTGTGCGCAGGCTGCTCGGGGAGCGTGGGGAAGGCTGCCTGCGTTCTGGGGAAACCCTGGACCGTGCTCCTGCCTTTTAGGGCTTCACCGGCGTGATGCTGTCAATTAGTATTTTAATCTGTATTACATAATTGTTGGGTTCGGGTCTTTCAACTCCTAAATCCTCGAACCCCGTTTATTCTATTGTTTAGCCAATAGAGGGTATTTCAGCATCTTTTTTCCCTGGCAAAACTGTGGTGTATTTCACGTTATTCTAAAATGAACCGCACTTTTGAAGGACTGGTTTGCGTCCGTCCCCGGACTGCAGTCGTGTGCGAGCCCAGCCAGGCTCGCCGAGGGCGGCGGTGTCGTTATCCTTAGCGGCAACGAGCTTGTTTTGCTCCCGCTTGGAAGACCGTGAAGCCTGTGGCAGCGGGGGAACAGAGCGG
>JAVKLA010000007.1:1237232-1299214 GCA_034782735.1 Sagittarius serpentarius
GGCAGGGCAGGGCCGAGGCGGGCCGGGTCGAGCCGAGCCGAGCCGCCGCCGCCCGCCGGGGCCGATCATGTCGGCGCGGGAGGCGGTGACCTACCTGCGGGCGAAGGGGGTGTACTGCGAGCGCCTGCCCGGCCGCCGGGCCCGCGGGCCGCCGCAGCCGCGCACGGGGAAGCGCGCCGACACCATGGGATTCTACGGCACCCTCAAGATGATCTTCTACAAAGTGAGTGGCCGCCCCTCGCCCCGGCTACGCGCCCGCGGAGGCAGGCAGGCAGGGAGGGAGGCAGGGGCGGGCGGGGGCCGCGCGTCTTCCGCGCCGCCGCTCCGCGGGCGGAAACGTGCCGGCGGTGCCGCCGCTGGTCCGTAGCTGCAGTGTGCGCTGCCGGGGAGAGCTGCCAGCCCGCGGTGGCGGGTGGTGATGCGGAATACAGTTCGCTGCCCGCTCGCCCGTCCCCGTCGCCCCCCCGCCCCCCGCCTCCTTTTTTTTATTTATTTTTTTTTTTTTAGTATACGGCAATCGGAGTTGTTTCGGTAAATAAACGTTGTGTAAAGGAGTTGTGTTCTCCTAGCGACTGATTAAATATTTACGGGGACGTTTGCTTGGCGGTTTCTGTTTTGCGGTTATACACGTACCTTACAGATGGCCAAATCTTGTCACTAGACCTCTCTGCTGTAGAGAAAGTTTTATTCTCTTCGTACGGTAAACGACGTATTTGATCGTGTATTTGCTTGGCACCTTCTGGGATGCTGAAAGTCTGTCTGTGTGGTGGACCCCATGAGAAAGTTCGCTAAAATACCTGAAAAAAACCCCACAACCAAAAGAAATGGGTGAAACCATTATTAGGCAGCGGAATAGAGGACAGCATAACGTTTTCTTTGCTAACGCAAAAGAGTAAATCACTATAGGTGCTTATTCTGCGGCAGGCTTCGTACTTCTTATTTTTAAGGTGTGCTTTTGGAAAACTGCGTCTCCCTTTTATGAGACGTAGAAGAGAAATATGATGATGGTAACCCCTCAGAAAGGCAAGCTGGAAATAAAAATTTTCCTTGAAAAAGAAAAATCCTTTCTGAAAAGTCTGTCATCAAACACTGAAATTCATGCTCAAACATCTTATTTATGCTTCCAGTAATTTTGGTGGCTCGCTTGTCGAGCACAGCAATAAAAGATGGTATCCATTATTTTTTGGTGACGCTTGCAACTGGTCTTCTCAGGAGGAGCGCCGGGGGCTGCTCCTCCTGGGGCGTGGGGAAGCGGCGAGGGTGAGGTTGGTGGTTCGGCAGCAAGCGGGGCGGTTCTGGCTGAATGCTTGTCTGGTGAAATGCTGTGGAGTGTCCCATGTGAGGCAGGGGCAAGGAAACAGGGCTACAAGGCAAGTCCTTCTGGTGGCATTGTAGCTGTTACTGTAAAAATGAGAGACTAGTTAACCTTAGTTAGCTTTCCTTCGTAATCACTAATGAAGCAAAACACACGATCTTCAGTGTCTGTTTTTGGGGAAAGCCATAAAGGTACTTTAAAAAAAAAAAAAATCACCAAAAAGCCAACAGGATTCTCTAAAGCTTATGGTCCATATAAGCTTTAGAGAATCCTGTTGGCTTTGTGGTGGTTCGTTTGTAGGTAGGTAGACTGGTGCAGTAAATGGTTAAATAACTGTGTTATAACGCAACATTAAAAAAGATCAAATTAGTCCGGTGAGAAAGATGCCAACTTTTAAACTGTATCCTAAATACGAAATTTTGAAAAAAAGGAGTAAATGGTCGAACTAAAGTCTGAATTGTAATGCAAGTGGTTTATGTATTTTGCAGCTCTCAGTTGTAAACAGCAGTAAGCATTCTTCTGCTGGCTAAAGTGTTCCCACTGTATCACATCTTAAAAAAAGAAAACCAACAAAAAAACTCAGCAATTGCATTTGGCATACAGATGTCTCACTGAGTCCAAAAGCCTGTGGTTAAAGACTACCCAAACATGTAGAAAGTAATCTTTATTTGTCTGACTGAATAAATATGGCTTTCATTGGTTTCCATCTCTTTGGTAATTTTTGCAGACTGGCTTCCCCTTTTAGCAGCTGCCCTGCTCATTATTTGGTTTTGATCATATCTAATTGCGGGTGACATTCAAGATCGAGGTTTAGTGTTTTTTCATCCTTACCCTTCTTGTAAAAATGTCGGTTAATCTGTCAGTTTTACTGCAGTTTTATAAATGTTTTCAATGTACAACTTTAAAATAAAAGGGTAGACAAAAGAAAAAATATATTTGAATTATTTTCTTTTAGGCCCTGATATGAGTATTTGGTTTATAATGCAGACAGGCTACCTACAATTTAACCATTTCCACAAGAGACTTAGCAATGAACCTGAACACAAAGGATGAAGGGGTTTGGTTTAGCTCTTTCCCTCCCCGCCCCCAGGAGAAGAGAGAGAGAAGTCTTTAGTAAATAAACCAACACAGAGTTCTGCACACTTTTTCACATTTGAAATCTAGAAATTAAAAGAATGTCATTCCAATAGACTTTGGATCCTAAACTAGCAATAATTTATACATGCACTGCATAAAACATGGATCAAATACTGTCGAAGCTAGAAACAAAAATCTTGCCTTAAATCATCTTGTGTCAACTTTGTTGAAGTTCGATATTAAAGTAAAAGGTAAAAATGGGTTAATTTTACAGAAGTACGTGTCAATAAGGCTGGTCATGTAACTAAATCTGTGTTGTTACTCTTTTCCCTCACCTTGCAGATGAAGAGAAAGTTGGACCATGGCTCCGAGGTCCGTTCTTTCTCTCTGGGAAAGAAACCCTGCAAAGTCTCAGAATACACAAGGTAATTAAATGCAATAACAGATCTCTGGATCCCGATTCTTGCATATATCCCATCTTTCCAATTGCTAAGCCTGACTCATGGCTCCTCTCAATGTTAAAGCGCGGTAAAGCAAAGAAGGGGTGGTATCAGCAGTTGTATATTCCTTAGCTAATTTAAATTGCGTGAACTGAAGATGAGTTTTAATGAAGTAGCTAGACTCGCATTTCTTCGGTTGAGGTTTGTGTTTCATTCTAAATACAGCATGCCCATTTACTTCGAGACTTTTTGAGGGCTGAAGCATTGCTGGGAATAAAATCAATCAGATTTTTAAAAAGGGACATAATGATAAACCCTAAGACTATTACAAACTGTGATCAAATGTATCACTTTGCTATGGTAACAGGAATGAGAGAATGGAAATTTACGTAGGCAGAGCAGACCATCTGATCTTAACAGGAACACACACGTGTTTGTTATCCACAATACGGAAGTATTACGGGTTCTGTCTGCTTCCTTACTACCCCTAAATGGTACCAGATCGCACAGATAACCGCTGCTGTTTCGGTCAGGTGCTTTGTGGAGTAAAGCTCTCCTAACCGTGAGAAGCAGTGGTACAGTAGGGCCCTGGATGCACACCTTACAACAGCAGTTCTTAGTGAATAGTTGCAGTAACAGTTGTGCTCGGATGTCACGCTGCTTCCCATCCTGTTTGAATTTACACCATTTTATGTTTTTTTTCCCCTGTGATAAGCATCAGCCCTCCCACAAGCATTGTGCTTGCCTCCCAAAACTGTCTGGGGATGTTAATTCTTTTGAACACGCTATAGTAGTGTTCAGTCACTGACGGATCTTTCAAAAGTAATTTATATTTTATTTCTCTTCCTTTAAGAGGTGTGTCAAGTGCTGAGCGAAAAGTTAGGCCAGTGTGGGGGCACAGGTTCCAGGGTTGCTTTTCAGATGTGTAAGTGCTGCAGGAGAGAAAAAGGGGTGATGTCTAGTTGCTGAGAAGCACGTGCTGCAGCTTCCACATCCCCCTCAAGTGGGTAGCTTCTCCGGGTTTCTAAGTCAGTCTAATGGAAGAACACTCTCGTTGGCCACCAGTCCTTCGGGCGACACACCGTTCGCTGCGCTCCCGTAAGAGTAAACAGTTCAGCAACAAAGAAAGTACGCTTTTTGTCAACTGTACGTGTCAGATTCAGAGGAGCCGCTGGACTTCTCCAGCTTCCACAGAAACCTGGCTGGCTGTTTCAGGGGAATGAAAACATGCAGGAAAAATAAAGCACGAACAGAAATCTTGCAGTTTAATCCCAGGTCAAAGGAAAGAGGCTTTTAGATCCTGTTTTGAATAACTGTTTTTGACTGAGAACCAGTTTACAGCAGAGGAAAAGTGTTAAGTGTTGTGCTGGGGCAAGCTCAAGGCTACGTATTGCTCGGATCCAATATAAGCCAGTTTTAAGAGCCTTATTTTGGACCTTACATGTTAGGCCTTCTGCTGGATCTCCGTTCAGGTGATGAGAATGAGTAAGCTGTAAAACCAGGTTTTATTTTAAAAATACTTTCAATTGACCTTGCTTGGATTTTGAGTCATTATTGGCATCAAAGACTCCTTAAATTACATCCGATCCTCTCCCTTTTAAACTGTTTGATTATATTTTATTTAAATAGTATTTAGGCAAATGATGCAGTTCCTGTGCCTGCCTGTTTCCATTTTCCCTAGGATCAGACACTCTTTAAAACTGACAGGCCTGATGAACTTTCTTGGCGTATAACAGGTGAAGCCAGTAAACAAATGTCATTGAGAGGATCCTTCACCTGTGAAACAGTATTTTTATATCAGCTTCTGTTTCTGTTATTACTCAGTAAAATTAACAGTTAAAAATAAGCCTGTCCAAACCAACCTTTACTTTTCTTTACCAGTTTGGGTAAATATTAGGACATGCTGTGGTTGTCTTTCAGAACAAGGAAGAGTAGAGTGAAGTATTTGTAGAGTATGATGAAATAAATATTAAAATGAACTTGCCTTGCATCATTTGAAGCTATTCCTGTAGCCACTGAAAAGTCAGTAAACCCTGAAGCTCATACCTACTAAAAAGCTGGATTTATCATACACAAAAGCAAAGGATTTTTTCGAGTCCCACGCTGTATTTAAAATTTTCATGCTTGTGCAAACACTACTGGAGTTCCAAATTTCCTGCTAGGGAATACAACTTTGATATTCTGTGAACGAAGTACTTTACATTATGTAAAAAAAAAAAAAAAAAAAGAAAACCCAGTCAGCTGTATTTCTTTAGACTCCTACAATAGCAGCTTAATCCCAGCTCTTTTAAAAGCTCCATCCCATATGAATGAGCTGGTTTTTAACATGTCAGAGTGAAAAAAATCAAACTGTAATTCAGAGAGCACCTTTGGCTCCTTTTCCCTCTTCACCTCGGNNNCCCCCCCCCCCCCTTTAATTCCCGAGTCACTCCATCAACAGGCAAACTTTAAAAGACTGTACAGAGTATTTCAAAGCCCAGTTCCAAACCACTAAGCCACTAGAACTGCCTGATACTACTAGCTCTTTGTCAACAAAATATATTAAGAGCTAAAAATAGAAACCTTTTTTTTTCCTGTTTAGCGATGAGGCAGCACTAGCACATTTCGCATACAGGTGAGACTCTGAGCTCTGGCTTCCGACATCACCAGTCAGGAGGCACAAATGCAACCCAGAAGGAAGGGAAATACTCCGGCAAGGAAAGGAATATGTAAACCTGCATCTTTATAGACAAGCTGCTGGCCAGTTAAGGGAATGGTAATATTTCAGCCTTGAAAGGTGATCCCCCTTTTCCCCCTAGCTGGAGGATTAGTGCTGCAGTGGTAGAAACAGGTGGATTTATGAAAGTGAGGGAACTGACCTCTTGAGTGACTGCTTTTGCATGAAGTTAAAGAGTTTAAGTAGTAGTTGCAAATTCTGTACTAGATTTTTTTGTTCTGCAACAGACTTACAAAATTTTCCTTAACGTTTTACATGTGGCTGTCGCTTTTTATTTGTGTCATAGTACTACGGGGCTGGTGCCATGCTCTGCCACACCTACTACTTTTGGGGACCTGAGGGCAGCCAATGGCCAGGGACAGCAACGTCGCCGCATTACATCTGTGCAGCCACCGACGGGCCTTCAGGAATGGCTGAAAATGTTTCAGGTAACCAGTGCTCAGAGAAATAAACATCTGAAGCAGCTTACCTCTATGATTTAAGTAAAAGGTTGCTTCAGTAGAGGCAGTCCTTCCACATCCCAGAATATCTCTTGTCATTGATTTTGTGTACTGTTGCAAAAACAAGTGGGCATCAACTTCAAGGAACTGTTGTTCCCTGTTTCAGCTAGTTACTGTAGAGATTCACAAAAACTAACTGCTTTCTCTGGTTTCTTAATAAAATAACCCTTCCTGTTTGATGTTTTCACATTTTCTGCAAAGTCTGTCCAACATGTAACGGCTGCCTCCATGCCCTCAAGCTGACTTGAGACATTTTCGCTTGAAGACTAGTAAGCTTTAGTGCGTGGTTTGCTTCAGTGCAGGTGTAGCACTAAATTTGTCGCAAGTCTGCAGCTTTCTAAGAACAGAAAGAGAGGTTCAGCAAAAATAGATTAAAAGGAAACTCAGTGTGTATTTTTACTGGTCTTTGTATACTGAACAGCGTGTCAGCCAGTACATGCATACACAGTTGAAGGGAGGGGGGAAAGGGGTTTTCTCTGTCTTTCCAGCAGCCTTCAGCAATGCCTAAAACTTGTATCTGACAAAACAAAAGGTGCGAAGGACAGTGTGTGGACCACTTGCACAGGTCGAAACTGAAATCTGCATGGGCACCAATCTGCTAGCACCTAAGCCAATTTTGTGTATGTTAATACAAACACAGCCTGGGGCAGGCCTCTGCTCCTGCTCCATAACCTGTACCATGGAGATCTCTACAGTTTTGCGCTGTATTTTTAAGAAGCAGGAATGAGTCCTAGTCATTGATACGAAAAATGGAAATATTATGTCTTCCTATCTTGATTAATAAACTGTTACTTCTAAAAACATTTTCAAAAGGAGTAACTAACTAATGCAGGCATTGTTTCAATTACTATAACAGGCAAAGATAGAAGAGCAATATTGTAGACCTAGCAGCGAGCATACAATTTTGCAGGCAGAAGCGTACTTTTGGCTTGATTCATGCTGCCACATAATACCATTGATCTCAATCACTGTCAGTTCTGAACATTAAAATAATAATGTAGAACTCCTTCCCTCTTTATTTTTACACATTTATAATCTGCTTAAAACAGTGGAAGTTTGGAATTGAGATATTCTTGTACACATCACTCAGTTTCTTAAAAATACATTTAATTATTATGGTGTATCTTTTTTGAGACTGTTCATAGAAATATGTCTTTTTAACCCCTAAGAACTGTATCTGAATGGTAGTTTGTATGTATGATAATGTAATACTACATTGTATTTTAACATTTGTAATGTTAAAGCCTTTGTACTAACAAAAGCTATTTCGCTACCTACAATGTACAATGTGTATTTTCTCACGTAAGATTGCTGGTTATCAATAGTTACATATTTAGAAAAAAAGATTATGAAAAGCTGAAATGTTTGAGAGAGTGGTGCAAACATGCTTGACAGTGAAAACAATGCTGTCGGCTGTTTGGTCAGGATAAGGAAAAGAAATCTGTAAGCCCGTGGAGATTTTGCCTATAGTAATTCTTTTAGGGTCCCAAATTTGGGGTTAGTAATGTAGAAACCATGCTTTAATACACATATAATTAGATACTTTTTTGTCTTTTCAAAATACTTAGTTGCAGTATTAAATGCCTAAATGCTGATCTATACTCTTGAGAGAGAGAGAGGCCTCTCTCTCATAACTGGAGGTCATTGAGTAGCAGTTATTGATCACTTCTGTCACTGGTGGTTTTTTATTGTATTCACAAAAGGGAGTCCCTTATTTTAGAACCAAAAGCTTTCAAAGTCACGTAGCTGTATCTCAGTGTTACATCTCCTCGGCTAATGCCAAGCCACCTCATTTTCTGTGTGCTTACTTTCCACGTGGGTTTTATCAAAGGGGCAAGTCTTAAACAGTCAAATGATAAAAGCACATTCTTAAAGTAAGGGGAGCTAGCTCTGCCCAAAGGGCAGAATTAAATGGCCTATGTAGCATCATTCTTGCAATACAAAGTTTTTTCTGTGCAGAAACTGAAATGGGAGAGCTTTCTTCTTTATGTACTGTATGCCTGCTAAGCCTGCTTAACAGCACTATTTCACTTTATATGAAAACTATTTCCAAGTAATTTTAAAGCTAATTTTCCAGGGGCACGTTAGCTGGACATATGTACTGTTTCAAGGTAGAACTCTCCTTTGGCGTAGAAGCTGGCAGTAACAAGTGGTGCTCAGTTAATTTGAGGTCTCTCACTCCTATGTTATCTTTTCAAATTAAAAAGCAAGACCACTCTTCAAATATTAAGAAAACCAAAAATGGCCTTTAAGGGTTTTTTTAAATTTATTTTTTATATCTTATTGCTGCTGTTATGTTTTATAGTTGATCTAAGCCTTTTCATTTGAAAGTGACAAAAAAAATAATGCAGAAAGGAGAAACAGTTGGAAGAGTAGTTGCTTTTTCTCTTTGAAAATGAAGATATATATTGATTTCAATTAAATATTAGTCTGGAAAGAAAAATAGAAAAGCATTTTAATAGGTTCAAACCATTTAATTTCCTAGAGGCCTATTTATTTTTTCTGTTTTGCAGTGGCTCTTGGCTTCAGGTCTTTTTAATATCCACTATAAGATCTTTAAAACTCAATGCCCAAGTGTATCTTTACAAGATTTTTTCTTTTACAAGGAATTTTATTTTATTTGAAGCAGGATATATTTTGAAGTCACCAAATTGCTTGCCATAAGGAAAAAAAAAATCAGTTGCATTCTAGGTTCAGTCAGAGGTGGTACTGCTTTAAAAATTACCAAGTTCTCTCTCTCTCTTCATTCTTCATACTTCACATACTTAAGAGTGTAGGGTTTCATTTAAGTAATGTGATTTAAAAATTGCATTTTCTCGGAATATTGATGTTGAGAAGTTGTTCCATACACAGTAAGTATAGGCAATCACTTTGAGTAACTAGTGAATGCTATTATTTTACCTAAAATGGGAAGCATTTTTTTTCTCAGCAGTTTAGATAGTGTCCAAAATGCTTTTGCCATTTCTGGCTGGCAAGAGTACTGTTCCTTGGTTTTACATAAATAGTTGGCTAAGTCATATAAATTCAAATTACTTACTGTTCTCCATTTCTTATTCTTCCGAAGACGCTCATGAATGCATAAATGTGCGACTGAGTAGTCCACCTCTTACGTGAAGCAGGCAGTAAAGATTGTATCATAGCCAGCACTGCAGCATTTTCTGCTCTGTACCTTGTGGTGGGACTAGGTCAAGGGTTTGGTGTTTCTATACAACCCCTATGCACAGAGTGGGAGAGAGCCACACTACACCTACATATCCCTTTTGGCTACATCACCATTATCAGTTTGTTTCAGAGGAGTAGTGCAGACTTAAAGCAGATCTCCTGGTCATCCCTGCTTATTTCCCATTAGTTTGGGTCTCAAGGCAGTTTTGATACATACAAACTAGACTCCTTTCAGAAGAAACTCTACGTTGTCCAACCCATAGCAGGGACATAAGGGTCTGAACCAGTCGCTGCTCCTCTAGACGGCTTCATGTCACGTGTGGCGCAGATGTTCAGCCCAGGGGACTAGACTAGGTCTTAGAGATAGGTTAACGTAGAGATAGGTTAACGTGGGGGCTTCAGCACCCTCTGCTCCCGAACCTCTCCTGTTGTGACTGCTTGCTGATGTAGACGGTGTTTCTTTCAGTGGATTTTGCTTATGTGCTGTTTTTATCCAGACTGAGATACATTTGAGGTGGAGGATGGCAGAGTTCTTGGTGACTGATCCAGGAGTCGGACAGAAGCAGGCTCCAGAAGAGCCCTTCCTGCAGGTCTCAGGCCTCCATTAACTCAACTCGGTAACGGAGAACAGCACCCTGAAATTAAAGCCTTTAAAATAGGTGTCCTAAATATACCTATAATAGAAAAAGGATGTAATTGATACAAACTGTAATTGCACAAATTGGAGCTAGCAGACGAGAGCTGTGCGACAGAAGAGCATAGGTCGTGGAAGAGTAGAGGTGCAGCAACCAAAAGTGATAAAAGGATAGGTGGCAGGTCCTACAGGAGAGATGAGGTAGAAGTTGTAGAAGCAGGAAAGATGTTTTTTATATTGATTACTAAGCTGTTTTGCATGCCTGAAAGAGAAAGGAAAGACATTTAAATGTAATAGCAAAGGGGAAGAAGAAGGGGTAGTTTTCAGGTAGGTAGTGCCATGGTTGCAGCAACTGCGTTACTGAATGAGGAGAGGGTATGAACGAGCCAAAAGGCCTTGGCTGACAAATCGACACCTCCCTGAGGAAATGGGAGGGAAGAGGGGCGATGTTTGTTTAGGAATCTCAAATCATTGAGAGAGCAGTATCGGTAGTCCCTGCTGGCTTTCCCAGGCGTATGTGAATGAATCCTGGAGTTACCTTTTCTAGGGAAACCCCTGCCCATAATAAAAGCTTTATTTTAATTTTACATTAAAATTAAACTTAAGTTTTGAAGATGAGGAAAACCAATTAAACAAATGCATTTTAAAGATGAAGTATATTCTTTACAAGATCTTCAATTTGAAAGGGAATCACCTGGTAGAAATCCAGGGTATCTGGACACTGCTACATCACGTGTCTCAGAAGTCTCTGGTCATCTACCATGTTTGAAACTTTGCAAACTGCTCGGCACATATTTACTTCATTTTTTTCCTCTTCTGTTACATTTGTTCACTGCTGTTTCTCATTGAAGCCACAAACTTATTTCTTACCCTCTCCGCTCAATGTGCTACGTGCAATTTTTTTGCAAATGGATCAAGCTATGGGGCCCAGAAACAGTAATTTACTAGTCTTGCCTTCGTTAACGCAAACAGTTGTGTTCTTCTGGCAAGGCTTCATCCCAGTTTTCCATGCCAAAGGTTTCCCTCAGAGACCCCTTACTGACTGTAGCTGGAGGTTTGTTTGCTTAAGTGAAAGACTAAGGGGATAATGCCCTAGAGAAAACGTTTTGTAGCAGCCGATAGCTTAAAAAGAGCCTTAGGAAGCTGCCTGTAGCCATCCCCTAATGATGAATGGACCCATGAAAAAGGGTACTGCTTTTATTCACTAGCGTCGCTTTCCCATTCTTGAATCTCTTCCCTTTTCTGTTGAGATCTGTATTATATTTTAAACCCAGAAACGTCTTAAGTGTAAGAGAGTTACAGATTAAGATAGCGTGCAGTGACATTATTAATCAGTAACACGTTCATAACTGCTAGCAATGTTTGCCACAGCAAAAAACAATGCTCTTCAGGTTGAGTTCTAATTTAATAAATGTAGCTGCTTATAAATGGAGGGTAGACTGACCTTGGAAATTTCTATTAGAAGGAAATCACACAGGTATTACTCTCCCTTTTTAAAATTCTCCTAAATTCAAACATGGCTGACAGATGAGATTAAAGATTGCAAACATTTGTACCTGACACCAGCTAAGCTCCGGGTTAATGAAACAAACAGCAGTTGGGAAGTTGGTGAGATAAACAGTTCTTCAGTGCATGATTTATGGAGAACTGCTCTGTGATGCAAATGTTTCTATTGAAAGAAATTTATAATAAAAGCTGTTTATAACAGCACTGCTGCAATTTACGCTGAAACATTCCTGTTTCTTTTTAATAGTCTGAGGTATTGCGTATGAGACACGGAAACCCTCATCTCATACGGTGACAATCTACGTACAGACACAGGGGTGGGGGATATTTTCTTGCCAGCTTAGACCGTCTTACCAGTTGCCAACAGTGTGTGGAAAGGCTCAGGCCACAGGAACTTCCTTCCCCTCCTCTGTTAGGGCAGGCTGTCCAGTATCCGCCACACGTTTGCTGTAGGGCAAGAGCGTGTAGCCGGGGTGAACAAGCTGCTACACCCACTGCCTGCTTTCTCACAACTGTCCCCGCGGCTGCTCGCTCCGCCATTGAGGCAGCTCGAAGCTGCTTTCACTGCCCTGATGGGATGGGGCCACCTGAAAGTCAGGTGGGTCATCATGTGGCTAAATGATACTTTTCGTGACATTCTAAGTATTTTGACATTTTAATTAGGGAGAAATGGTGCAACCCGATCCTCTTTCTACATCGAGTAAAGTGCGGTATTTGTCTCCTTTGCGTTCGCTCTCAAAAATTCCACCTTCTCCTTCACTTGCCTCATTGTTCTGCAGAAACTTCACAATATACGAACATTGTAGTATTGTGGAGACCAGAGTTAATTGTCAGAATCAAATCCAGAGAATGGAAATTTAGAGCATGAGTAATAAAGATTTTGAGATACATGGCAGATTAATACAGAAATCTTAATTGTAAGGTATCTTGTCTTTTTTTTTTTTTTTTTTTTAATTTCAGCTAGCCTCTTACCGTAACTGTAATATCATTTGTATGTGCTAATTTACTTGTAAATGTCACCCTAGAAGACATTCAAGAATATGAATGTGAATGTGCTCTCAAAAACTGTGATGTCTCATTTTCTCTCCTCTCTAAGGCTTTATTCATGCTCTAGTTCTGTTGCTAAATCAGTTAGCGGTGGCTGTTGTTTTTTCCTGTAGAAATTATTTTTTTTCTTTAAATTGTTTTCACATAACAAATCAAAACTCTTTGATGAGCACAGATGAATTTAAGACATGCTTTTCAGATGTGCAGTATATTCAGTTATTAATTTTTTTCTACAAATGATGCTGCTAACCTGCTATGCTCTCAGATGAGTGCCTTATTAAAATCTTCAAATTTTATGGTGCCCATTAGTAAAAATGTGAAGTAAGAAAATTACCAATCAAAAGTCCCTGTTTATTCAAGTGTAAATTGATACTTAAAAATATACGTTGGTTTATAGCCAGGATTCTGACATTACAGCATTGTCACTTAGGGACGTACCGTAGTAATAAGCAGGCAGTAAGCTAATGTACTTTTAGAAAAAGTTTCTTTCTTTCCTTTCCTCTTGTTTCGTTTAAAGTTTTTGGTGTACCAGATGAAACATAAAGTTAAAAGTTACCACTTACCATCTCATGTGAATGCGCAATGGAGCAAGACAGAGAGGGAGCGCGCTCTGTTGCAACCCCTTCATTGTCAGTAATGTGTGTGTAGATTTCATGAACTCCAAAAGAAGCTTAATTAATTTAATTATTATTATTAAATATTATTATCTCTTTAATTGCTAATCTGTATGTCTGTGTATAACAAATCCTTTCTTAGCTTATGAATCGATGTAGTAATTTTCAATATTTTGTGTTGATTAACTTCTCGGTTTTGTGTAATTAACATGAACATTTATCTTGCTGGCTTTTTATATGCACTTTATATGCTTGTATATAGCTCGGCAAGGAGACTTAACCTGCCTTACTGGCAAAGCCACGGCACTTACTAATACAAACCAAACTAGTGTATTAAACTAAGCTTACTGTTTCTTTCTTTTTTTTCCCTTGCAGAGCTGGAGTGGACCAGAGAAATTACTTGCTTTAGATGAACTGATTGATAGTTGTGAACCAACACAAGTAAAACACATGATGCAGGTGATAGAGCCCCAGTTTCAAAGAGACTTCATTTCCTTGCTCCCAAAAGAGGTGAGAAATACAGGTTAATACTGGACTATGCAATGCATCAGCTGCCACCTTTTAAAAACTTCCATGCTAATTGTGGCATTCAGTTTTGCCAACATGGTGATGTAAGCTGACGTTAGAGGTCCACGAGCTGGTACACTGCCATAACATGGCTACTGTAATTTCAGATTAACGTACTTGTATCCCGTGATAGGCGTTTAGATACCTGGAAATACGGATGACTCCTTTAAACAAAATCCCAGTAGCTTTAAAAATATCTCTCCATCTTAATTGGGCTGATTGTGCTTTTTTTTTGTTTGAGAACTAATTCTGTTAAAGCACGCACACACAAAAATTTCCTCTGGATGCAAGACCTTTCTGCAGATTATTCTGTAAGTATAAGCATTATTGTTTAATGCTTTAAGTGCTGGGGTTTTTGTGAATATTATCTTTGAATTTATTTTAAGCAAACTGAGCCCTAAAATCTCTACCAAAAAACCCAAAAGTAAACCCAGAAAAGCACGTCTCACTAAGGATAAAGCCAAACCCTAATTAAGCAGGTATCTTACAGTAAATCCTTTACTGCAAATCAGATCATGTTGGATCAGGTTAAAGAGAAACTAAAGATTTCAGCATGTGTGCGTTTCAGCGTGTGTAAGTAAATGCTGTCCACAGAAGAGTAGTTCTTGATGTCCTCACAACTGGAACATGAGGGTGGATATGAAAGGTTATAAAACCCAGTTTGCTACAACTATTAAATGAATGTATTTTTGTTAATTTAGAAATGGTACTTCTGACCTTGATTGATTTTAGGGAATTGGAAATAGTTTTGTTATTTGGAGTGGGGAGGAAGTCCTGTTTTCTTTTGCCAGATCTACCACGTGTTGGGTTTTCCATGTGAAAATGTTCATGAGGGCTGAAGTCTTTGTAAGTCTTCAGATACTAACATGTTACAAAGTAAGTTCTTAAGAGATACTCTGGTGCGAGTATTTGGTTGCTGTGTTTGACGTGGTCTTACTACCCAAAGACTGTCCTGTATCTCGTGTTTCTTGACATTTTTTGTGGTGTATATCCTATTTTTGAATTCTTAGATGTGCGAGACCCTTCTTTCCTTTTATATCCTGTCATATCTCCACGAGTCAGGATGTATCACAGCCGTCCCTTGCTGGTTAGCATTTGTAACGGGTTGGAAGCAATTTATACCGCAAGTATTAACTTAGTACACGTGACATGAGATTAGTATTTACAGAGGCACTTCCTGGAGCAGCCTTCTTCGTAAATGGAAAGGACACTGGGGGAGGAGAAGAGTCCAGTAAGACCTCTGCATGCTTGCCATGTTTCTAGAGAAGCTGCCCAAAGCAGCCTTAGTTCAGAGGCGGAGGAAGGCAGCAAGACTTTATATTTTGAGAGGACAGAAGATACTTTGCCACTTCTGCATCTATTAAGTGTGGAAATTTAATACAGAATTGATAACAGTAACTCACAGCTCAGTTGTCTTTGTGTGATTTAGTGGCAAAACTAATTCAAGTACAACCAGTGATCTAGTTGTGCTGTAACTAATAATGTTATTTCAGTTTTAGCAGTTTCTTCACAGAAAGGATACTCTATTTAGCTGTAAAACTTTATTTCTCACTTCTGTTTCTTGACTCCATTGTAAGCTACTTGTGTTTAATTTGTTTATTTTTAGTGTCTTTTCTTGCCTCTTGAAACCAGAATACTGTCAGGTGCTTAGCTTTGTGAAAGGCTGACTTCACCAGTGAAGCTGGCTTAAAGAATTTTTGCTCTCCAACCCCCAGTCACTGTCACCAAAATTAAGAGTTGAACCAAAAAAACCCATCGAGCTAGCTCCACCATCTCCTTTCCGTTTTGAAGACCGTTCTTCACCCAGGTCTCCTAAGTGATGCTGTCCCCAGCTACTTACGCTGGCTGCAGTAGGGGGTGACGAACTGAGCTGCGGGGGCAAGAGCAAGTTGTCAGGGTCAGTAGTTCTGTAAACAGGCTTCCCGATCAAAGGCAGCATCCTGTGAAAACACGCTCTCGTGAGTTGTCGCTCCACATTAACGTCTGCAGTTCTCTCCAGTGCTGTTGGATGCAATGCAGTGATTTTATTACCTAACCAGAACAAGAAGATGATTTGGACAGGAGGGCTTTTCTTCAGAAACGTTTTCAGCAATGCAAAGACAGTAACTTTTAATAGCTGAATAACCAAGAAAAAGTTTGCTTTCCTCCTGAGGAAACATGCAGTCAGACAATTAATCTGAAATGAATACTCCTGTTTTCGTGCTGAGACTTTAGAAATAATTATTGAATTTACTTGTTTGTGAAAACTAGGTCTAGAAACCAACAGATTAGGAGTTTTGCTGAAATCAGCCACAAAAATTTTGTTGGTGCTGTGTGTGTGAGCGAAGAAAAAGGTGAGACTGCTTATTATTGGTGGTTATTAACACTACAGCGGAGAGGAGTCCTAAATACAGTTGAGTCAAAGGTGAGATCTTTGCTACCTGACATTTTCTTCTAACTAGATCCATGATCTGAGACAAAGGGACATCATCTTTTATGCTCCCGTAATCTTAAAGTCAGCTGTGGGCTGTGTTGACCCTTGATGACTGTTTAGATAAATACAGTCAAAAATAAATGTCACCCATATGTAACCTGTTTTAGAATCAGTTGGCTGGCAGGTTTTAATTAACACCATCTTAGCAAGCGTCCATATCTGTATAGATAGGACAAGTGATATTTAAACAAACTCTGCTGTCAGTTCAGGAACATCCAGGCAAAATGGAAAGGATCCCTTTCATGTTTGAGTCTCACCACATGCAGGACTCTCTGATGTGTGTTAGGAAACGGCACTTCTTAAATAATTTTACATACGAGGAATTAAGACAGAAAGTCTAAAGGGATGTGTACTGTTGTTGCTCTTGTAATAGAGCACCTTACACCAGATCCTAAATGCTGACTCCCTGAGTAGGGACAGAAGGAAGATTCCTTGGATTTATGGCCTGGGGTGCATACGGGATCTAATGCATAACTTAAGACACAGGTCCCTTGAATGTGGAGTCCTACGTGCTCAACGTGAGCAGCAGGTGATGACTTGCAAACAAGGTGTGTGCAGTCAAAATGCAAACAGTTCTGGCGTACTGAATTTTTATTTCCTGCCTAGTCACTGGCTGGCCTAGATTACTGAAAGTAAACGTTTCTCCCATAACAAGGTCAAAAATCTGCCGAGGTCAGCAGCCTACAGTTATGACTTCCTTACTGAATTTCAGTCTGTGCTGCTTTGAAGGGCAGATTCTATGTATGTACATCATAACTTCAGCTAAAAATTAAATAAAAAATCCTAAACACAAAAAGGTATGTCATGCAGAAGTAAAAGTGGATGATCTGATTTCCCTGACAATTTTGCATCCTGTTAGTTACTGACAAAGACCCCACTGTTCCAGCATGTAAGTAGTTCTCTGCATCACTTGTTTTCAATATTGTTCTTTCTGCAGAGTTTTTAGCCGTGGAAGGGACTTTCCTGCATCTTACACATTTATTTTCCATGACTGGGGACGTGCATTGTTGCTGTCAAGCAGAAAAGCTCTGCTTGGTCATCATATCCTTCATGATACCTGTCCCTGTATTTTGGATTGTGTTTTAGATGCCCCTGTCCCTGTTTAAGACTTCAATACATCTGAAGATGTTTGTGGAGATTTTGGGGGTTTTATCGTGGTCATTATATGGCTTAGGCTCAGTCAACTGAGGTCTGAATTCTTCCAGTAACCTTTAATTTTGTCACATGGAAAGTTCATCTTCTGTTTATCTTCTGGTGCTCACTGGGATTTCCCATATGGTTTTGGTAATGATGTACTGTGTACAGTATCAAAGTTACATATTCGATCCTTCTGCATCCCAGTCCATAAAACTCCCTGTAACACCACTCGGGAGTATGTTTCCATTCTAATCAGAAAATGAGCGATACGTATGCTGCATTCCCTACAGCTGCAGAGTGCTTTTGAACTCGAGTGCATTTCTGTATTTAGCCTCACTGAGTGACGTTATTTATCAGAACATACTTTCCTATTTGCTCACATGGTGAGTGTTGTACTTTCTAGTTAAACTCGCAAAATAACTTTTGGTATACTTGTTAGCTAAAATAACATAGACATAATTATTTTAGTAATAGTTCTGTTAATGGTTCAGTGTAGCGTGGATTACATTTCAAAAAAAGATAATAGTGAATTCAGCTGACATCTACTTCCTTGCAAATACAAGAATAATTTCTGATGTGATCTGTATGGATTTAGTTACTTCAGATGATTGTTATACTTCCATGTGCCCACTGGAATAAACTGAAACTCTGTTAAGTTTCTGAGCTTGTTTAATAATTTATTGTTTCAATTTTCTGTATTTCAGCCCCTGATGTGTGATAATACTTGGAGTTACTTCACTTTTTCTTTCAAAAGCAATGCAGAAAATACACTTTCTTTTTCTTTTTTACAGCTGGCACTGTATGTGCTGTCATTCCTGGAACCCAGGGACCTTCTGCAGGCAGCCCAGACATGTCGTTACTGGAGAATTCTGGCTGAAGATAATCTTCTCTGGAGAGAGAAATGCAAAGAGGAGGGTAAGGCTGAGCGAAAAGATGGATCTAATGGTGAAAGTGTTGCTGTTGAAAAAAGTGCAGTTAATTTACCTAATAAGCTTAAAGTTTTACCAAGGCAATTCGTGTGACTTTTAAATTTACTACTAGTGATGCTTTGAGCTACGTGGTGTGTATCTCTGTTGAAAGTAGGAAGCAGAAATAATCTGTGGAGTACTAGAAATGAAACTAGAGTTAAGTTTGAACATCCTTTTTATAAAGTATACTAGGTGTATGTTTTTAAAATACAATTAGTTGTGCTTTGTAAAGATTATTCAGAATACAACCCAAGCAAGTAAGAGCTTAGATGTAAAAACGGTAGGAGTATAGTCTTGCAGTTTGTAAATAACATGGAGGAAAAACTGTTCCAGTGTTGGGCAGAAGGGATGCTGTAATTTCACATCATTTGTAGGAATATTTAGCAGAGAAATGGCACGTGGTAGGGGGAAAAGGTGCTAACTTCATTGCTTAGAGAGGTACACACAGTCCATAAGCCACATGGATATCACCTGCTCATGCCAAATCAAGAAGATAAGGTGGTTCAGCAGTAATATGAATGGGCAAAATAAAGGCTCCCAGGAAAGCAGCCACATATTTGAGCACATGAAGAATGTAAGCTTTTATTTTTAAGGAGAATTACATGAACAAGGAGTCTGTTCGGGGGGGCAGAGCACACGCATGTGATCTCAGAGCAGTATCCCTCTTGGACACAGGCAAACACAGGGACCTGTCCAGGCTGCCTCGGAATATGGAGACAAGAACTTGTGCGAGGTTTCTTTTGCAATGGAAACCAGGTGTCTAACCTCTTAGATCTTTTCTAAAGATTCTCCTCTTACAAATTTCAGTGACAATGCATTAAGAGGACAGAATGAGAAAAGAGGAGGGTGAGAGGGGAATGAGCCTACATTTGTGAGCTTAGAAGTAAAAATAAATAAGGCCAGGCATGAGAGCGCAGACAAAGAAAACGTTATGGTAGACTGGTTAGACTTAGTGAGGTGCTCAATAATATGAAGGAGCAGTTGATTCAAGACTTGCAGATGGAGACAGCAGAGAAGGAGCTGAAGGCAGAAGAGTGAAATCCACGTACTGGCAGGAGACAAGACTCTTGCTAGTAATGAGATGCGGTGGAGAGAGGAGCTGCATAGAAAAGGGAGCTGGGTGAGAGAATTGCAAAAAAAAATTTAAAAAAAAATATATCTCTAGCAGCAAGGCTGAAACAAAGCACTACTGCTTAACTGTCAGTTCAGAAAGGGTGTAGCGATACTTCCACTCCAGCCAGGAGAGGACAATGCCAAAAGCACTCAGCCTTTCAAATCAAGAAAAGAATTAAAAGCTGACTAATATCAAGAGTCACAGTGAACTGAACTTAATGAAGATGGGTGACCAGAGAGGAGGACCACAGACAGAAAGGTTTACTTTTTGAAGGGTTCCAAAATGAGCATACAAGTGGTTATGGAATTTGTTGGTCAATACCGGTTTGAAAAAGGTGATATTCTGCTACGGTGCCTCAGAACGGGGGATCCTAAACCAAGCTAGTAGGTTGCTAGCAAGGAATGATGAACTAGAGCATTTTCAGCCATGATTACCATAACGGTTATGCTTAAATGACAAGGAAAGATGTAGTATAAGGAGCTGAGGAGCAGGGTAGTGTCACTGACACACACACACAATGCAATGCGGGAGGTTGTTAGGGCCAATGCAGTCTTTAATGTCAGGTCACTGTAAAGGTTTGGGAAGGAGAGATGTTTTCTTGGGAGTGGCCTCATCTCTCCCCCTCCCCTCTTTTTTTAAAAATCATTTTAGGGATTGATGAACCATTGCATATCAAGAGGAGGAAAGTAATAAAACCAGGCTTTATACACAGTCCGTGGAAAAGCGCCTACATAAGACAACACAGGATTGATACCAACTGGCGGCGAGGAGAACTTAAATCACCTAAGGTGAGTTTCTGAGCCATGTGCATGGTGCCATGAACACAAGTGGGATCAACTCATAGGGTTTGTTTTTTCCTTCGGACAAGCCAGACTACCCGTGCACAAAAAGCAAAGTATTGTTACAGAAAAAAAAAAAATTGTATTTTAGCTTAGCCTGGGTTTAAATGAATTTCTGAGCACCATATTAGCAAATCAAAATGTTTATTCTTATAGCAGAATTCTTTCACTGCTGTTCTAAAAACTTCTGTACGATTTTGTGAATTCCTATAAATATGCCAGTCTCTTTGAGACAGATAATCTCAGAAACTTGATTGGAAATACTTATATTTAAAATTAAACATACACACACATATATAATATATATAAATACATATATGTATTTGTATGTATTTTTAGATCTGGGCTATTCGCAACATAAAAATACTCCACAGCTATTCTGTGGTCATTTCATGCTTTATACATATTCTTCTAAATTGAGCAGCACAAGACAATAACTCCATTCCGTGTTAAGACTTTTTTTGTTTTTTAAAATACTGAAATTCTTTAATGACATTGATACGTTACCATTGCATCTTTTCCAATATGATGATATGAAGCAATACTTCCAACCATTTGTAAAATAAAATAGCAACTGTCTAATCAAATCTGGTATTGAACAAGCAGTCAGAAACATGAAGAAAACCCCTATTCATAGCATTTTAAGGTTTTAAGGCACTTTGCCTGTTTTTCTTGATTACTGTACAACGTAATAAAAATAAGAAAAAAAAAAAAGTCCCATGGAAAACCTATGGCTATATGCTGCTCTTTATTTGGCTGTGGCTTACTTACATCTCTGGCAAGGGCTTTGTATTTCTTGCCTTGATACGCCACATCAAGTTATCTTGGAATTATTATTAAAATTACAGCCTCAGGCATTATCGAAATGCCTATTTCATTTCAATGAACATCTTGAAAAGTATTCAGATATCTTAAATAAAAAATTCCTCATCCTACGTATTCTGATAGGGATTTTTTTTTGCTGTATTGCAGTAAAATGTACTGAATTGCAGTTTTTCCCAAATCAAGCACTGAAAATCCCACCCCTATAAAGCAACATTCCAAATCCACATTTCCAGCACATTAAATTATCGCTTTTGTTTGTATTTAATTGAGTTAATGGTTTTCCAGCTTTCACTTTGGTGCTGCCTGGCATTTCACAGATTACAATGCTTAGCTGGTAAGAAAAATAAAAGTAGATATAGTCAGCCTTGACCACTGAAATACAAATATGCAGCAACTAGTACAACTCCATCCTTTTTGTTCAAGATTGAAACAGCTCTTAAAAGGTAAACAAGCAACTCAGCTGAAAAACAAAGAGAGGAAATAACTGCGGAGGAATTGAGCACATTCAGCCTACTTTTAAGAGTGATTTTTTTCCTGGTACTTTCAGGAGGCTTACAGTAACTGTAGCTTGCTTGCTAAGCAACGCTGTACCGCTCTGTGGAGGAAGGAAAATACTTTCTTTGGTCCCAGCTGGTGGTAAATTAGACCTGACACATGGGATTAAGGTGCCTTATTATTATTGAAGCAACTCTAGCATTTTATAATTTATGAATCAGAAGAGCACTTTGTTTCTCCAGCTTCTCTCTAATCTCCTGCATTAAATTGTAACTGTACATTTTTATGTTCTTTTATCGTCAGGTGCTCAAAGGCCATGATGACCACGTGATCACATGCCTTCAGTTCTGTGGGAACCGAATAGTGAGCGGCTCTGATGACAACACACTGAAAGTGTGGTCAGCGGTTACAGGCAAGGTAAGTCAGTTACTCTGCTGAATTCCTTAGGAAATGAGCTACAGGTAGAGCATTGGTATGTCCAAAACGCTGCTGGGCCATCAGACCGCGCTGCAGGGTGGTCTTTAGTGCCGTCTGGTGCAAGAATTGGAAAAAGTACCGGTAAACATTTGGGTCATCTTTTCCTACACAGAAACTAGTCTAGTTCAAAAAAGTCACCTTGATGTGAAATTGCAATGCTGCTCATGTTACCACTGGCACATATCCTTGTTCTCTTGGCAATTCTGCTATTCTTGTGGAGTCATTAGTGACATGGATTCTAAACAATTTGGACAGATACGTTACTTTATCTTCCTTAAAGCTTAATTTAGCCTGCTTTTACCCCTCTGGATCTCCCTTTCTTACTTGTCTCCTAGCATTCTTTCTGTTGTTTTCAAGTTATTGAAATGAGGTGTTCATTTTACTGGCTCTGATTTCAACTACAGAGTTTGTTTTTCTTTCTAAGCTACTATATTGCTGAGCCACCAAAAAAAAAACCCCAAACCTAACTTGCTTTAGGTTTAAATGTTTCCTGTGAAATTAGATCCAGCTCAGGCAGGAATTTAATAAGCTTTAATAATTTAATTTTGGCTTAGAGAAGCAAAACAATATGTGCAATCAAGAAGACAGTGCTGAACATTTCACTCATGTTAGAACATCACAGCTACTCAGCACACAGATTATTTTTTTTTGTTGTAAGGTGACTGACTGACCATGCTCCAAGGAAACAGAAAAGGCCTCAGGGAAAGAGTACTTTTCCCTTCTAGACTAGCATTATGTGTACATGGCTTTGTTTTAATGATACAGTTACGTGAACAACAGGACAGCTGTTGGGGATAATGTGTTTAAGACGTAAAAGGTATCCACTTTATAATGTTGAAGCGGAATGTATAAAGCATTTGTCTTTGCATGCCTAGAAGCTCCTTGATGGGGTTGTAAATACTACTGTGGGGAAGAATAAAATTAAAAGCAATAGGCAGCCTCACCCTGCCTCTGTTGGCTTCCCTACAACAAACTGTCTAATGAAGGAACCCATATTGAAATTTACATTTTTTAATTGAAAAGGGCAGCCTAAACTCAAATGAAAAGTACTTCCTTTGTACATACCACCCTCTCAAAAGCAAAATGTTCCTTTAAATATATAAAATTGATTATAGTAGCGTGATGTAACAATTCCTGTTCAGTAATTTTTTGAAAGTAATTACAAATTCTAGTGTGACTATTTACCCCAAACCTTTAAGAGAGCCAGCAATTGTATATGAAAGATGGAAGAGTGCTGTATCAGCCTTCATGCTTACTGATGCTGAAGAATTAATAAAATAAAAAAACCCTAAAGGTTGGTTTGTGAAAATGAACATGACTGAATAATTCCCTTGACAGATGTAAGGCCCAAAATAAGGATTCTATGTTCTTACTGCTTTAGAGGGATGATTTCTTAAAATATGAGCAAATCGGTTGAAATTTAAAAAAAAGGAACTGCAAAAGTGAATAACAGCTATGAACTGAAAAAGATGCATTTGATAGCAGTGAGTTAAGCTAGGAGCCAGGAATTGCAGAAGACTGGTAAAAAATGTTAAAGAAAGGAAAACTATGTACAGAAAAAATAGCAAAGGCATTTTCAAGTATGTTAGAACAGGATATTAACAACAGAAATTAGTATACTATCACTGATGCAGAAAAAGAATTTATTTTGGGAGAAAATTCATGGAAATACAGCATGCAGTAGTAACAGAACATTTCAGCAGAAACTCACAAGGATGTTAAACAACAACAACGTTACGGTTTTTCTTATTACAGTTTATCCAGATAATCTGTATTTGATGATTTTTTTTTTCCTAAAGTAACCTGTGGGGTAAAACTGGTGTTTTTTCAGATGGTATGAGCACAAGGAGAAGATCCAAAGGATGGCCAGAATGTTAAAATGTGACAGTATTTAAGTGGAGTAAAGTGAAAGACTGGATATTTAGGATGTTATCTATCTCACATAAAAAATATTGGACTACATCAAGAGGCGTCAACTAACAGTTAAAGGAAGGTCACGGCAATTAATGCCACTTAGCATTAGATTACAGAAGAAGAGATCATCAAACTGTCTTGACCTCTCCTCATGCAGTTACAGGTTTGAATGATAAAAATAATGGTGCAGAAATAGATGGCTATGTGCACTGCAAGACCATATCCCCATGACACAACTGAAGGAAATAGAGCAATGCAAAAACCAACATGGCACATATTTAAATGGGTTAGAAAGTGGGTAATTATAGAGATCATGTTGTTAATGTAAATGCAGAATCTTCATGGAGTATCTTTCTAGAGGGGTCTCGCAAGGATCTCTTCTTGTCAGTGCTAATTAGCACTTATTGCTGCCTGGTGAGAAAGCATATATAGTCGTTACTTGTAAAGAATATAGGCTGAGAGACAGAGACAAGACATTGTTCCAGAGTGACGGAGGTTTTATAGAAGTAGGTGTGAGCAATCACTTGTCTCTACATGGTGAGAAATCGTGTCGTACATTTGGGATCAAAGAAGGTAGGCTGTGCTTATGTAGCGTGGGATTCTCTCCTGGGCGACAGTAAAGTCTGAAAAAGGTTTGAAACGTGATTTTGCAGTACTGACACTGTAGCTATGGCTTACAGAATACGATGTTGCGTGGATAAACAGAAAAATACACTAAGAGTATATGGTTTATAGATTGGTGGTAAAACTACTAAGTGAATGCTTTCTCCATTTCTAACACGCTTCAGAAAGCTATCAGAAAACCTGCAGTGACTCAGAAAAATGCCAGGAAAATGACTCAAGGCTGCAAAACATGCCCTGTATTGAGAAATTTGGAAAGACAGTTTAGTTTATCAAGGGGAAGATTATAGGGAAAACTCCTTATAGTCAAAGTACTGACACTGCAGAGAGAAATTTGATGAGTGTTTTCTAAAAGGTGGGATATTTTAGTTCAATCACAAAGCAGTCTCCAGGGGTCTTCAGGCTCTTGCTATGAGAGACTACTGTTACCTCCTAGATTACTTAAGTTTCCATTCAACTCTGTCAACAGGGTAACTAAGCAAAATATTTCTTTTCAGTGTTTGAGAACACTGGTTGGGCATACAGGCGGAGTCTGGTCATCACAGATGAGGGACAATATCATCATCAGTGGATCTACAGACCGAACATTGAAAGTCTGGAATGCTGAGACCGGAGAATGCATACACACGTTGTACGGACACACCTCCACTGTGCGTTGCATGCATCTCCATGAGAAAAGGTAAGGCTTTGTCCAAAGCTACAGCCACAGTTTGGCTTGTAATTTATGCTTGTGTTCACAAAAAAAGCTTGTTAAACTTGGGTACCTTATCCAACATTGAGTGAAATACAAACCAGGCGAAGCATTCAAACTAAACTACATAAATCAACACAAGGGAGGAGATGAGATGATTAATAGAAGCGAAAGCATAAGAGTACTAATTAAAGAACAGAAAATTGAGTCATGTACTTTAGAAAGTCACACTTTACGTTATTTCAAAACTAATTCTTTGTAACATTCAATCTCCCACACTCTGAATAATTTCTCCTTTTTGTCAGTGCTACAAACTTCTACTCATTTTACAGAATGACTTTTTTAACTATCGTCACTGCAGTGTTTTATTTAAATGTTAACTGATCATATCATCTCTGCAGTAGTAAACCATGTCTCGATTCAATGAACATTGGCAAAGCTGCTTTACTTGGCTGTGGTATGGAGCTGTTGACAGAGCACCTGTTGGTTGCATTTCTTCTCTTTTGAAGAATGATGAGGTTTTTTTCTTTACCAGTGCCCTTAATATTAATTCCTTCTCATTTCTCTTCTTGCCCAAAAAAGCTTTTAAAAGTATAAACTGAAAAAATCAAGCAGAGTAACTTTTCGTAAAAGTAAAACTTCTAAAGATCTTCTTTGTTTAATTGTTAGAATTCGTTAGCTCAGTCATTAGAACAGAATGCTCATAGCACTGGCTGGAGCTCAGCATATTCATAAGCTTTCATAGATAGATACAACTGTCCACATAATTTCTCATGGCATCGTTTTGCTGTTCAGGAATGAAGTGCCTTTTTAAATACTGATTGCTAATTATATCAAATAGATCCTGAGGACTTGAGTAGAGTAAGGAAGAAAAACACTCAAGTCATTTGCGACCCTAATAAAATGTCATGCCAAACCAGTTCTTTGGCGGCTGCTGGACTAATGCTATCTAATGTCCCAAATTAAAACTTGTAACTGATTTATACCCAAGTCTAATTGTTTTAATACTTTTATGTCCAATGCTAAGTACAGGAGGGGTTTTCTTGTTCCTCCAGAGTGGTCAGTGGGTCTCGAGATGCTACACTGAGAGTTTGGGACATAGAGACGGGCCAGTGTTTACACGTTCTGATGGGCCACGTAGCTGCAGTTCGGTGCGTTCAATATGATGGCAGAAGGGTTGTAAGTGGTGCATATGATTTTATGGTCAAAGTGTGGGATCCAGAGACAGAGACCTGTCTGCACACACTGCAAGGGCATACTAACAGAGTCTACTCATTACAGGTATGTGGTTTTCATCTGCTGCTTTAGTTTCCTTAAGTATCATTTAAAGTCAGTTTATTTCACCTTGTTTATTAAATTGTGGGTACCCGCTCCAGAATTATACAGGCCACAAGAATATAGAGGCATCTGTGATACTCCCCTCTTTCGTTTTGTTACACTAGTTAGTTATATGTTGTCTTAATTTAGAAACTGAGATTTCTTCCGGAGGAGCATTTTTCTTTTTAAAGCACCCAGTACAATAAAGTCCAAATCTCCATAGCAGCAAGTTAAGGAGTTTGCTGGGTTGTTTGGCTGGGGTTTTGTTTTTTTTTTTTTTGAACTCTTGCATGTATTTTGGAGGTATATTTTTGCTTTCCCCGGAGAAATTCTAAACCGACTGTTTTAAATAAATCAGATGCTATAGTAATAGAAAATGTGCCAAAAACCCCATTGGATTAATGTTCTGAATTATGCAGATCTGTTCATCCTTATTTTGTAGTCCCATCTTCCACTTCCAAACTGTAATTCACAGTAAGGCTGAACCTAAAATTTTAATGTTCCAATGTAAATCTCCAACCTTCTGCTTCCTCTTCTCTGACTTGAGGCCAGATCTACAACTGTGAGGCTTTGTCAACACAGACATGTTATTGTAGATGCAGGTTATTACGGTACTGCTGTGTGGCATGGCTCTGTTGCCTACCAGTCACCCGGACTGCTCATCAGAGCTAAGCTGGCAAATATACACATAGACATCATGTAGACTCTTTTTACTTATACTAACCCAAAAGATCATCTTGTTCATTCATAGAGTCAAAGCATCACTTCCAGGCGTTGAAAGGCGAAAGAAATTAATTTCATGCTTGTGCCTGTTCTCACCATAATCTGGCAGGACTTGAAAAAGAAATTAACAAAGACAGTTCAAAATCGGGAAGTTGCATTCGGCATGTAACTAACTACTCTGGTTTGTGGCTCAGAAAGTGAAGCTCAGTGCTAGAGACATTTTTCATAGAGTGTATCTTTCATGAGGTAGATCTTGCCGTAACAGATTAAATATGAACAAAATACCTAATTGGTTTCCTTTCCTAAAATATGTAGCAAAATTTATCAAAAATCTCCAGCGATTCTCTTACATTCATGTGCTGGGGAGTATTCTCTAGACAAGCAGCAAGCAAGTTAAAAATGTTGTACTCTACCTACCTATCTCAAAAATATTCCAAATGTTGTATTTCATCTAGGGCAGTTTGCCAACAGTATATGTTACTCTGCCTTACCTTCACCGGTGCCTCTTGTTTTAGCTTGTGAATATTCATGTCTTGCTCTGATACTGTAACAATAATGGATCAAATCATTAGGTTATACTACACACCAATACTGTTTACACCCTGTAAATGGAATTTGGCATTCTTAAACAAATTTCCGGGGGGGGCAGGGGGCTACCGGTGCCTACAGTTTTAGGACAGAAAGATTCTTTAAAATTGCATGGTGAGCTCGGGCCTGAAATGGCCCCAAATGGCAGAACTCCCATAGACACAATAATCGGGCTGAATAACCAGCCTGTCCTCCCCCTCCCCACTCCATGGCAGGTTCTATTATACCTCAGTATTTCTCCATCTGTAGACCCCCCCAACATTTTCCAGAGATCCTTATGCAGCAGTTAGTTGAAGACTACTGCCCATGTTGTGTTTTCTTCCTCTTTCTTAGCTGCCTTTGAAGTAATCCACAGATTCTCAGGGTTCATGGATAACAGCTCAACCACTGATGCAAACTGTTGTCTGACTGTAGTAATATCAGAGTAACGTTTGTCTTGATGCCCAGCCTGAAAGCTCTCTTTCTGAATACCTTATGTACATGGAATACAATTAATTTGTGGGGAAATTCAAAATTTGTTACATCAATCTGGTTTGGTTCTGTTTAGGAAAGAAAAACATTCTGTAGTGTTTCCACCCAACAAGTCTGCTGGCCTACATAGCACTCCTCGTCCTTTTATCTGAACTGAACTTAGTTCACATCTTCTTTTGAAAGCAGGGTGCCCAACACAGGATGCAAAATTCCAGTCAAAGTCTTACCAATGCTTACTAGAAGTGAAAAGTTATGTTATGTTAGATACCTTATATAGCAGACCCCTATTTCAGATACCAGAGCATCTTTTTTTAGTATATTTTCACCAGAAATGCAACGCATACAGCAGATAAGCAGTCGGTATGTGCCAGTCGCTCTCTATGTTCTTTTGAACCTAGGTGCCATGCTCAACCACGTTTGACTGTAGAGATCTATGATGATAGTTTTCTGCAGGTTTTATAAAAAGAAGCAGTCTCAGTTGAGTTCCCTTAATTGGGTTCATTCTTTGCCATTATTAGATACCAGTCAGTCCACATGGACAAGTAGTGTCGGCTTGCCCTAGCTATAACAAAGACTCCTGCTCAGCCTTCATTCTCCCAGGCTGCAGCTGTACCTTCATTCATTCCCTGCCAAGCTCAGATCTTCACCATTTTCTCTTGACTTTTACACTCTTTGCTTTGGGTCAGTTCTACCATTTCAAATGTCACCCAAATCCTAATGAAAATACTAAATGCCAGACCCCCCCCGGAACTCTTTCTGATATCTCTAATAAACACTGTGAGCAAAGTTCTGAACAGGATAGTATCCCTGCCTCAAATTTGCCTCCCTCTTCCTGAAAATACAACCAAGGCATCTGTTCTTTCACATGGCTTTTTACTCTGTCACAGGAAAAAAGTCATATTGGTTAAGATAATTTTCCCAGAAATCTATGTTTGCTGCTACTTACCGCATTGCTAAGGGCTTCCAACCAGATTGATTATTTGTTAGTTCCTTCTGGAAATTGAAGTTAGGCTGACCGATCCATAATTCCCCATCTCCCATCATCATCTCCTTCAATAAAGAAAGGAATTGGATTTGCCATCTGAAACTTGCCTGTTTTCCGCGGGTTCTCAAAGATAGCAGCAGATGTCTCTGAGATTGTCTTAAAACAACTTGCCTTATGTGTTTTTTTTTTTCCCCCATTCTAGCAAAAGCTTGTACTCAGTTGTCGGTGCTGTGAGCCTACACTCAGACGGCTGAGGACAGAAGCAAAAAAAAAGTTGAATAGTTGGCCTCACTTGGTGTTTTCCTTCCCACTGAGCATAAATGAGCTGCTTTATTTTGGCCTTCCTCGTTTGGTTTTGTTTGTTTGGGTTTTTTTTACAGAAATGTTTTATCATCCTTAACAGCTCTTGGTAGTTTTACCTTGGTTTGTGCCCTGCCTTTCTGATTTTGTCCCAGTGTGCTCTTTTAAACGTACCTATTGATCTAGTTTCTACTTTTTGTACAATTCCTTGTGCTTTAGCCAAGTGGGTCTTGGTAATTTACTACACTTCCTATCTTTCCTTCACACAAGGGTAGTTTGTGTCTTTAAGAAAGTGCCAACTCTCCTGAACTCTTCTTCCCCTCAGAGAATAGATAGATACATAAAAACCTCATGGGAAGGAAGTCTCAATTTATTGAAGTATTCCTCCTTGAAACCCACTGGTTTTATTCTACTGCTCTTTTCCCTTCCTTTTTTGAGAATTCTGGGCTCTTATGTCATTGTCACTATCACTCAAGTTACTTTCCACCTTTATATTCTCTACATGTTCAGTCCTCTTGGTCAAAAGTGTCTCATTTCTCTACGTGTTCATGTTTCACATATTTTTATTTTATATATAATATATGCCCAGAAAAATCCAAGAATTGGGACATCCATGTTAGCCTGTATGCCTTTCCTTACAGTGACTAGGAAGTTAAAGTTCCTTACTGCACATAATTATGATTATAAAATGGCTAAACCCAGCATTTTTCAATTACATTCTTTCCATTTTCCTATGTTTTGGCTTTTTGCGTAGATGATTCTGGGTTAATGTTGTTGCCCTTCTGCGGCTTAAAGTCCCTCTGACTTGTGAAAAGCAGGTTTTAACTTGTTAACGTCTTTATCAGGAAAACTACATTCTCTTACTGTTGGATGCTGCAGTATAGTCAGGATTCTGCTGTGTTTAAAGGAGTTACTACATTCAAAAGACCAGCGGTTCAGAGTCTTTCTCCTCGAACCACATGCCTCATAGTCCGTGTCTACAACAGGAGATTACACTGACCGTGAATCACCTGCTCTGATATCAAAACGTGGCCATCTCTACTTAGACTGAATTACTACTTTGTAATGCAGTTTCCAAATATATATAGTATCTACTGTTGCATTTAGCGAATTAAATGCTTACTAGCCTTCTTCGTTAAGATCCTAATATAATTGTTTGTAATAGACGTACCTTTCTTGTAGTTTGATGGTATCCATGTGGTGAGTGGATCTCTTGACACTTCCATCCGAGTTTGGGATGTGGAGACAGGCAACTGCATTCACACGCTAACAGGCCACCAGTCTCTCACAAGTGGAATGGAACTCAAGGACAATATACTGGTGTCTGGGAATGCCGATTCTACAGTCAAAATCTGGGACATTAAAACAGGACAATGTTTACAGACATTGCAAGGTGAGCTTAAACTACCTTCATTTAAATCAAGCTGCCTGCAGTAATCTATGCTGCAGATTCTATATTAAAAAAACTTTAAAATAATTACTTACAAAGAAACAAGCATGGACCACTTACAACTTCAATAGTTTTCTGATGACATCTGTATGATCTTTCTCTGAATTAGAAGAACAAAATGTATTTAATCTAATCTATTCAAATCACTTGCCTATTATGAAAGGCAGATGGTCTGGACTGATAGCAATTTGCTATGGGTATATTAGCCTAATTAGCCACAGAAATATGTAGGAAATGACATCTCAAAACAGTCAGTCAACATATTTATTTAGGGGTCACTTGGATGTTTCAAAGCCTACTGATTAATTGGATCGGGAGGCAAAGTACACTGTCTGTTGCAATAAATCAAGAGAAATGAGTGGAAGATGTTTTCTTTATTTCAGTAAGAAGAAAGATTTTTGTTTCCATTTTGACAGTTGCCACTCGGGCATCGTGCACACAAACACATTGTTCTGTTTCTCCCCACAAAAAAAGGGTCTTATATCATTCCCATATATCATATGCAGCATCGCTGTCTGGAGCAGAAAATTAAATTTCCCTGTAAAGCAGACTCTGCTGTTTTAACAGTATATATTTATACGTCAGTATATAACTGTCAATATATAACCGTCAATATTCACTGATAGAGTCATCCCATAATAACACTTCAAAGGGACTTGGAGACTAATGCTTACAGCGGTCATCTCATTCTGGATGGTTAAGTTCATTTTCATGAACCTCGAAGCGCACCCTTGCCCTACTGTTTATATACAACAAAAGATCACTGAAACAAAGAAGGAAACATCGGGGAATTTTTCTGTACCTGCCTTCACTTTTGGAAAGCACAGTAAGGCTTCTGTACCTTTTAATGTACAAAAACCAAGTTAGCACATCTAATAGAAACAGCTGTATGCAAATATAGCTAGGTATTTATTCTATATGCAGTGCTGTCTGACATTACCTTCTAATTACAAATAAAATTGTTTTGGTTTACTGTTACAGGTCCCAACAAGCATCAGAGTGCTGTGACCTGTTTACAGTTCAACAAGAACTTTGTAATTACCAGCTCAGATGATGGGACTGTAAAACTTTGGGACTTGAAAACGGGTGAATTTATCCGAAATCTAGTCACATTGGAGAGCGGGGGAAGTGGAGGCGTCGTGTGGCGGATCAGAGCTTCTAACACAAAGCTAGTGTGTGCGGTTGGGAGCCGCAACGGGACTGAGGAAACAAAGCTGCTGGTGTTGGACTTTGACGTGGATATGAAGTGAAGGGCAGAAAGATGAATTTGTCCGAACGTGGACGATGTTCTCCTTTCCCTCCCCCTGAAAAAAAAGAAAAAAGAAAAAAAAGAAAAAGGAAAAAAAATCCCTTGTCCTTGGTGGTGCAGGATGTTGGCTTGGGGCAACAGATCCTAAAGACCTACAGACTACGAAGGAGAAGACAAAGATGACAAACTGTAACTGACAAGAGAGGCATTTGCTGTCTTGTCACATAAAAAGGCTACACTTTTGACCGGGGCAGCTTTGCAAAAATACGACTTTTGAAATGAAACCAGGTGCAATTACTTCTTTACTTTCCTCCAATTGCTCCTTGAGCAATTTGGAGGTGGGGAAAAAAAAAATTGTTACAATTCTTGTTACCAGGTTATTTTACCACAAAGATCTTGAAAGAAGCTGCACAGGCGAGCCTGCTTGTGCACCCGTGGGCCACCCTGGGTCCCGGCAGCCCCTCTGAGCAACACGCTGTCCCTTAGCCCCGCTCTGAGCAGGGGGTTGGACTGGACAACCTCCAGAGGTCCCTTCCAACCTCTACGAGCAGTCACTGGTTGACTTTCAAAAGCTAGAGAGCATCTGCAATGAAAAAAACCAACAAAGAAAACCAACAAAAACAAGGAGTCCATTCCTGGTGTGGAAAAGCTAAAATATTACTGTGAATTGTTTTGTACAGTTTTATCAGAGCTTTTTCTTTTTTTTCTTTTATTCCTCTTTTTTTTTGCCAACCATTGCCAATGTCAATCACAGTATTAGCCTATGTTTAATCTATTTACTGTTGCTTCCATCTACACTCTTCAACGCATAAGTTGCTCTGAGGTGGCAAGTTGTCCTGGGTTTTGAGAGTCCTCTGATGGATTTAATTCGCAATGCTGGTGCTAGAAGTAGGTCTTCAATTACGGGATTGTTGTCCCACCCCTGTACTGTATTCCCAGTGGCCAAACTTATTTATGCTGCTAAATGAAAGAAAGAAAAGCAAATTATTTTTTTTTATTTTTTTTTCTGCTGTGACGTTTTAGTCCCAGACTGAATTCCAAATTTGCTCTAGTTTGGTTACAGAAAAAGACTTTTTGCCACTGAAACTTGAGCCAACTGTGCCTCTAAGAGGCTGAGAGTGGAAGAGTTTCAGACAATTAAGAGTGAAGTTTGCCTGCAAATAAAGAATTGAGTGTGTGTGCAAAGCTTATTTTCTTTTTTCTGGGCAAAAATTAAAACACATTCCTTAGAACAAAGCTATTGCAGCCTGTTCTGTGGGGAAATTTTTCTTTGTGAGGGCTGTGGTGAATGGAATGAACATACATTAAAAAACTGACAAAATTTTTAAAAAATATTATAAAATACAAAAATTAAAATAAAGTTGCTGGTCAGTCTTAGTGTTTTACAGTATTTGAGAAAAAAAACAACTGTTACAGTTATTGCTGGGAGGAACTGACAGAGCAAAAACTTACGTTTTTGTAAAGCTGTCACATGCAAACAAAACGAGAAACGAAAGAGTCAAATGGTTTGCCTCATTCTCCAAGAGCCACAACTCAAGCTGAACTGTGAAAGTGGTTTAACACTGTATCCTAGGCGATCTTTTTTTCCTCCTTTTTTTTTGTTTTTGTTTTATTTATAGTCTGATTTAAAACAATCAGATTCCAGTTGGTTAATTTTAGTTATGTAACAACCTGACATGATGGAGGAAAACAACCTTTAAAGGGATTGTGTCTATGGTTTGATTCACTTAGAAATTTTATTTTCTTATAACTTAAGTGCAATAAAATGTGTTTTTTCATGTTAGTATGTCTTTTTTTTTCACCCCCCTCTGTTTCTTGTTGTTAATTTAATATCATACGTCCTCCGAAGGGTAAAGCAGGTCAAGTTGCTCAGCTTACTGGTAGATGCTAAAATATGTCGCAGGACTTTTTATGTAACCCTTCTACAAACAGGTGCGCGAGCGTCCTCTCCTTCAGTTGCCATACAGGATTTGTCACATGGGCTTCAACAAACATGCGGGAAAGCCATTAGCTTCCTATCTCTGAGAACGTGTCAGGATTTGACTCCGGAGGGAGTTAGCTATAAAAAGCTGCTCAAGTACGTAAAACTTCTTCCGATAGCATCTTGTTACTGCATCTTAAATTGAAACGATGTTTATTATTTATGGATTTCAATCAATTGATTGCAGTCTGACAGCAGAGAATAAATCCATAAATACAACTAAAATCAAAGTTAGGATTGTAGGAGAGCTTGAAATAAAGCTTCTGAAGAAGAAAAAAAACCCCACATCATTCCACATCAGTCCAGCAGCAGTTTTATCAGTGCCCTGAAACCAAGGTAAGTCATTGGCTGTCTCAGAAACTCACCACTTGAGTGTCAGTTTCTCTCTCAGATCGCCTTGACCAAAATCATTGTTTTCTTCTGTGCAAGACTCTTCTGTCAGGGCATAGCATTTACTTGTTTGTGACAGTTTTCCCTGTAGAAAACTGTCATTAAAGAAAACCAAACCAAAACATCAGAAGAGAAGATACATGCATGGAAAAGAAAAATATTTATATACTTACACATCTATGACTATGTGCTATTCATATGTAGTTCCAATCCCTACGTTATGCAAAACAAGCAATGCTGAAGGATCACGCTTCCATCTGGCCTCTAGAGATTAAAAAGCCATACAAAATGACTGAGCAGCTACAAATTGTAAAAATCTGTTCATTGAGTTGGCGTTTAAGGGAAAAAAAATGGCAGCAAGCACTGACACACAAAAGCTATGATCATCTTTGTATTTATGTAAAAACAATTAAAGAGCTAATCCTCTCCAAAATGACAGTGAAAGACTGCCAGGACTTCACATTGTTCTGCTGGGAATGCAGGCCAGGACTCTCAGCCCCCCCGATGACAGAAGGTACGTCAGTCTGGGCTGAACTACTTGTGAGAGGGGATGGAAATAGAAGGGTAAAAATATGAGTATTTAATGCAGGGAACAGAGCAATAGCTTTTAAGATTATGTAATTTTCTTCCATGATTTGTAGAAATTGCAACATGTTTTCAAAGAGCAAAGGCACTGGCCTTACAGTGCAGGAGAATGAGAGATTTCTGAATAACTCTGTGCTGGAGGGCAGGAATACAAATCGGGGCAGAAGAGTGAAATCACAGAAGAGGAAAACTAACAAATCCAAATCGGTTCAAGCTGTGTTTAAGTACACTTTAAGCAGCCAGTGTGACCAGGAGCAAAATAACGCTCACCCAGAATTGAGAAGTTTTCCGGTTGATAGTGTAGTTCCACCGCTATCTTCTGTTCAAATTAATGCAGAATAACTTGAACCTGTTACGCAAACCACATTTATAGCCTCCTTCATCCCAGATCTAGGTTAAAAAAAATTTACTGGCTGCAAAGTCAAGATACGATAGACTGTCACATTAAATACAAACCCCAATACAGTACTTAAAAATTACTTTTTTCAAAGGCTGTTCCCCTTCAATAAAACAACTCTACAAAGTTAACTGTGATAGCGCTCTCAAGACTTCTATTTTGTGCAGTCTGTTTAGGTTTGTAGGAGTTGATGTCGCTTATGAGACATCTGAATAACATAGCTCAATAAAGAGAAATTTGTTAATTTATTTAAGTGACAGCATTTCAAAAATGCGCTTGTAGTAAACACGTCATGTGTAAGAAACTGTTCAAGCAGTTTTTCTTTATAGTCCCCTTATTACCCCCTTTATGCTGACACACTCACCATAACATAGTTCACTTACTTAAGTATGAAGTCTTCAGTTTGGCAGCACATGCGCCAACTGAGGCTGTTGAGGAAACATCTTCATTTGGTGTAATTAGATTTTGATTTTAAGGTGGGTGGAGTGGCTTTGTTTTAAATAAAAACGTTTAAGAATACTAGTATAAGACTATAACTGCTTTATGCTCTCAACACGCAGGCATTTCCTGAATCTAGTGGCTTAGTCATTGTAGGCTATGTCAAAAAAGCTGCAGCTATCCTAGAGAGAGAACTACACTAGCGTTTCTGGCATCTTACCCTCTTCTTTTAATGCTGATTCCCTTTTTTCTTTTTGTTTTAGCCCCAGAAAGAGCTTCCTCATTTTCTCCTGTATCTGAAGCCAAGTCAACAACATTAAAAGGTTGTGGGTTTTTTTAAAAGGTATTGTTCTTAGCAGACCTTGATTTTAGCCAACAAGTCAGAACTAGTATTACCACAGCCTCCAAGAGCCTGTTCCTGTGGTCTCACTTTACTTACTCAAGAGATAAGACCAGACATTTAACTGCTGTGTCTACACCAATTTGTTGTTCAGATCAGCAGCCCTCCCAACAGAGCACAGTGCTGCCTCAAAGCCCACAAACAGGATTCCTTTGGGGTGTAACTAAATCTGGAGCAGCTCTCTAGGAGCGCACCCCAGGCACTCGAGCCACTAGTGGAGCAAGTGGGACCAAACCAGAGCTAGTCCAACACCTCAGAAATACATTTGCGTGGACATTGGGTCCTCAGGACTAGCGAACTGGCACTATAGCTCTGCTCCTACTGCACAGCACTAATTGCTAGTGCGGGCATAACCTTCAACAACCCCTCTCCCACAGCACCCCGGCTCCTGTTTTGTAATCAGCAACCAGCTCCCATGCAAACAGCAGCAGCAGAAAAACAGAATCTGCTCCAGAGTTTTTGCCAGAGAAAAAAAAGTTTGGATGCCTTCAACTCTCTTTCAGCACACTTAAGGAGAGGTTCTTCTGATGGGCTTAGGGAATCCAGTTTAAAAGAAATACAAATACACGATTTGTCTGGCCAAAATTTTCTACCAGCAAGTCAATACTTGAATCATTCAGAAAAAGAAATCATGAAATTCTGTAATTAGATAGGCAAAAGAACCAGATTATAACAATAAAAAAACAAAAACTTGCCAGTGATTACTTGAGTCACTCTGATGAAACAACTGTTAATTACTTAAAGGGTAATATCCAAACATACTGACCACTGAGTCTTTAATAGAAGTGGGAATATTATTCTCTTTCCGTCTCCTGCTGTTTTATCTATAACCTTGATCCCTGACACTGTGCAAAGATACACATGCTGTGTGATGATGTTTAGTATTTTATGATGATATATGATGTTTATGATTATACATGAAGTATATGATCTATATGATATACACTAGGTTTTTCAAGCTTCATCTAAAAATGGCATATACAATTTTTCAAACACCTCTTCAAGCATCAGTGCAGGTTTATAAATACAACAGATGTTTTAACATGAAAGCTATTCCAGATCCCTTCTGAGATAGATGGCCTGACAAACTAGGTGTCACCAAAAAGTCAGCAGCCAGTACAGGCTCTGTTCAGATTGCCACATGGCCCAGCAGCTGCAGCAGTACTTCAGAGAAAAGAAATGGTGCATTGTGCTACCACGAGTACCTGCTGCTGAGGGGAAAGCTGCAGCACTCTGTGACCTAAGAACCAACGGCTTTATGCCCACATATACTGCATTGCTCTAGCCCACATGGGATATAGGAGTCCTATAAGATCACAACTAAGCTAGGACAGAATCTCCCTACCAACTGGAGATGGCAGAAATCATTAATCAGAGAGGTTGCTACTCAAGAGCTTGGCAGCACAGAAGAATCCAGCTAAACTACGCACTGCACAGGACAACCGAGACTTGGCCAAAGGCATCCTCCAGGTCTCCTTTGTCCTCACTCTGCCTTGCTTAGATCCAACTTCAACTACCTGATCCCTACGCACAAGCTGATTTTGTCCAACCCTATGTGGCAACAACAGTGTTGGTGAAAGATAAGCTGAGCTATTTGTCTTCTGCATCTCTGTGCTGCTGGAACCTACGCTGTACTTTCTGCCACTTTCTCCACGGCGACAGCCCAGTCTCAAGTCTAACACTGAATGCTCCATGGCCGTACATGAAGATGAGAAGACATCATTCAGCCCAGAGTGAGAGATTTATCATCACTGTTGCTAAAATGATTCCCACCCTGAGTCTAGACTGAAAATAACATTCTAGACCTGGTGCTATTAGATAAGTTTCAAGTTGATTTTGATTCCTTATTTTTTCAGACACAAAGCTTTTAATGCCACAAACCTCATCTTGCCTGGGTTTCTTCATGCCTGCAAAACAGGCACATCCTAAGAAGCTTCACAGTTTAAAGAGGATCATGAATCTTGTTGCCTGGGAGCTGGGAGAGGTCATGGTCTATGGACAGTGAAAAAAAATAAAAGGTCTATGTGAGCTGGATCAGGAATGACCTATGAAATTCAGAGAAAGGTGGGTGCAATGAATTTGGGGCTTTTTCTGCCCAAGAGATCACAATTGTAAGTAAGTCCTACAACAGCTAGTGTGGGGTATTTCATCATCCTCATTAACAAAGCACAGCAGTAAGCTTTCTTTATGAGGCCTTTAGTCTGGCTGCCCTGTAACCGAGGATACGACCAACGTTAGCTCTGACTCACATGAACTTCTCTTACCTAGGGCATGTTGTCTGATGGGAAGATGAACAAAATGCCCCTGGACCTCCTTCTTCTGTCTGGCTCCTCATGTTAGCCAGCCAGATGTCTGAGATACAGGTTTCACAGGGTGCTTACAGTGCACTATTCAAGAGTGCTTTGTTCTTTTAATTTAAATCAAGAAACATGGAATGTAGAAGATCCAAAAACTTCAAAGGCAGTTTCCACTGCCAAAGGAGTTGCATTTCAACACAAGTTCATTCTCTAGATTAAATATTCAAATCTGACAGTGTGGGAAGATGCTCACACCTTCGAGAGGACTGACGATTTCTAAGGGATAGAGGGATTCAGATTAGTTGGCTGTAAATATCACTGTGGTAAACTGAGCAGTACAACTGTTCCTAAATGGGAGTTTTATTTTGAGCTCCTCAGTTTGAAATGAATTTCTAATAATACCACAGCTTTGCAGATACACAAACGATATAAAACATGTTTCCTTTACCCTGATATACAGAAAATCTGAGTATTACATTCCCATCTCTTTTCAAACTGTCATTGGCTTTTAAGTTTCCTGATATATTTCATTGCCGATTTTAAATTTTCACATTATAGTTTGGAAAAAAGAAGAACTCAAAAGCTGCAGACTAGAGAGTGCTCCAAAAATGTGCCTTCAGACAGTTTGCTGCTACTTGTCTGCTTTGGTGTTCCTCCTGTCAATTCTCAGTTGACAGGAGTGAATGTTTCAATTAACTAGCATACACATTTTCCCAAACAAACAAGTTTTATAGAAATATGTTATGTTGTTGTCCCCAGGGGAAAAGTTTCTTAATTTTGTTTTTTTCTGTTGGTGTTTCTGTTGCCCATTTAGCACATGCTTTAGGCATGTACTGGATGCTGTCTTTACCATTTTGCTGACTACTGCCACGCTTCAAATACCCCATTTCATCCAAAACAACACACTAACATGATGTTCCTTGTGTCCACCCTTCAGTCTCACACACCTTTTTATGTTTCAAAACCAGATAACTAATCTTTCCGGATTCACCTGCTCACAAACAGTCATTTACCAGCAGAACCTGCTCTTGAGACCTCACCATTTATCACTGTTGGCCATATGGCAGAATAGAGACAACCCAGGGCAGAGGAGCAGTAAGATGGAGGAATGCTCTATGTGAGGTATCACTAAGGGGACCATCTGTTAGTACAACTAAGTGGGATATGGCTCCACAGGTCTCCAATTTGAGTTGAAAAATTCAAGATTACAGCCTATATCTTAAAAGGCTCAAACTACATATTCATTTCTGTACATACGCATTCACATCTTGAAACATGTATTTTAAAAAAGACTATATGACTACATAATCTTTCTGTTTTTCTGTTTGCTTCCCTCATTTTATCTTTTCTTTGACACTCGCACTTCAGTTTCCTTATGTTTCACTTCCTCCTTTGTCCTGTTCCCTATGTTTTCTGTTCATGTTTTACCATTCACATCCCTATTTTTCAGATTTTTTTATCTTCCTCATCTTTCCCCATTCATGGACTTCTCCTCTGCTTAGAACTGTCATAGCCAGCTTCTCTCTCTTCCTTCACCCCAGAATCTGAACTGGCAAGCTAATGTCTTTTTCACACCACTCAACAGATACAAGATATACAGGAGATACATAGGACAGAGCACTCAGAAAAAATTCTTTTATTTGTCTGCTTCAACATGAAAGATCTAATGTTTGTCTACCCACAGCCCACAACAACTCAAATGGTCCACCAGCAATAGGATCAGGCCCTCTAAGCACAGACTGGTCTACCACCAATTTCCCAACAACTGAGCAACAAGCATTGCCTAATTCAATATTCATCAAGCGTTCTCTCTTCTGCTTTCTGCCAAAAGATAGTATTTTATTTAAAAATCATACGTTTTCTTGCTCCTGAGGAAATCTAGTATGTAAAGGCAAGTTTGAAAATACTCCTCATTATGAAGCATGGGTGATACATGGTTTTCTAAATCTGTGTAGAATTTGGAAGCTACTTTTGGTGACAAGCCTCTAGACAGATTCACCTCTGGACAGAAACTATCATCCCAACAGATGCCTGCTTCATAAATCTCTGTATGAACAAGAATTTGTGGCTGTAAATGAACGTATATTCCAAACTTAATAACAGCGGCTGATACTCCTTCCGGTACTACGAACATAGCGCAGCTGGGATAGCACGGTCTGTCAGGGTATGTTAGGAATAATATATAAACCCCGTCTAAAACAATCTAGTGCACATTGCTCGCTAATTCTTAATATGCAGTGACAGCGTAAGCAATAAAAGCTCCAGAGCCAGCGTATGATGTGACTGCATACTGGGTATACTACCCTGGCGCTGGCGAAATTTAACTGTTCTAGTGACATGATATATCGAATTGAAAAAAGCCAGGGACATCCAGCACTTCTCTGAGACTTGGTTTCTGCATAGTGTTAAATCAACATAACTTAATTCAAAAGGATAAGCAAGTATTAAGAAGGAAACAAACTGCGTCCAAAGAAACAAAGCCACAGATAAGCCATCCTCATCTTTGCAGAACAAAAAGCAGTGAAAACAAACAATACCCACACAACAACAACAACCCAAACCAACAAAACTCAAACCCAAATCCCCATATCTTTTATCTCCCTGTTTCATTTCAGCTTAATGATACTGTTAACAAAGGCAGGTGACCTCCGCAAATGCATTCCCACCCATACACAGCCCAAGCTCTGTGTATACCGTACTCACAGTCTGTATGGCTGCATTTACCCAGTGAGAAAGATAAATAGGATTTGCCTCACAGCTTTGTTTTTATTTTTGCTCGTTCTTTTCAAGCATTTTGCTCTTGCTTGTTGTTTTACAAACAGAACAGAACAGCAGCTACTGTACTTCCCCACAGCTTGAACAAAGCTGACAATAGATGAGTGTTGCTGCTTATCCTTTCCAGGCTGAGGGATCATTGGATCAGGGAAAGTAAGCTAGAATTAGACAGAGGTCCAAAGTCCAAAAAGCAGGACACGTGACTAGCATTGTATCTCGAACGCCTGAGGTAAAGAAGCCTTCCTCGCTGACAACTGGTCTAATACCCTGTACAGCTAACAGAAGCCACCACATAGCGTACAAAGGCGGTTAAACCTGACAGTAAAGGGAGCAGGAGCTCTTCCACAGACATAAGGAGCGTACCAGAGAAGAAAAAAACTGCATGGGTCTAATATCAGCATATTCTGATTTGCTCTTAGAAAATCCACACAATACCCCCATTATGCAATCTGATTTATCAGACAGCACAATGCAGACAAAATTGTTCTGACAGGAAAACTAGAGTTCCTTTAATCTTTGACTCTCCAAACAATTACGCTTTCTAATTAACACCTGAATCCAGTGGTTTATGCACACAAACTGGAGCTTGAATTTTCCGCATCACAGAAGCGCCCTCTTCCCATACACCTGGCTAGAATGAGCACATGCAGACGCACCTCCAGCCACCGACCCTTCCCTCCGGGCTGGACGCAGCCACCACACACCCAACACACCCTCTATAAAAGGAGATCTCTCTCTCTCCCCCCATGGTTGTTCTCTAAAAATTCGGAATATTGCCCATAAAGATTATTCTTCCTATCACTTTGGCTTTTGGTAAAAGCAATACAGGCAAGACAAAAGACACTGCTTCACAGGCCTGAGAATGGAAGAATTGTTCTTTTAGCTATGTGATAAACAGGAAGAAATTATCTCAGTCATAAAGTAAAAGAAGTGACAGTAATAACACCTCACACTAAACCAAAATTTACCTTGCCTACATTTTAGGACACTTCCCCTGTACCTAGGTAAGAGGTACGGAGACAACTGACTGTGAAGTTCATGCAGTATTTTTCCTTTCCAGGAGGGATGGCTATTTCAGCCTGCTGCTCTTACAAAATGTAGAAAACCTACTTTCAGTGTAACCCTTGTCTCTCTCTCTGCCAGCTGAGGATGTAAATATTGCACTTCTCTTGGAAAGCAACATGGGTTTTTGAGAGCCGCTCCCATTCAGAAGTCTGCTGTAGGCACATCTTCCGAGATCCATGTTTGGCAGTAAGAGCATCTCCCTGCCTAAGTTTCCATCTCACATCTTCTTAGGCATTTTCCAGCATCCACCCAAAGTGTATTAAACAGTGAGCAATTGAGAGTTCAAGCAAATGATATGGAGGAATGGATAATTAGCCCCTAGAAATGCATCCAGCTACAGTTATACTCCATGAAGGTTAGAGGCCCAATTCTTCCTCATTTAAATCTGATATTGAAGGAATTTATAGAGCTTTATCCAAGCTACTAATTTGCAATTTTACTGCAAACAATTCACAATCAAATGAAGTGAAAGCTAGAAGCAAAGAGTACATTAATGACTTAATTTTCCTTTTGCATTTCTCTTCATTTTATCTTCCAGTGAAGACCAATCTTAAAAAATTGGATAATTGGCCAGTAAATAAATACAAACTTTTTTCTTTTAATTATTACTGCATAAAAGCTGAATTGCTGGTATGAACTACAGTGTTGTCTTCTGCTAAGGACAGTCCTGCATGACCAACCTCTGGCAACAGAAACTGGGGAGACATCACTATCTCGCAGACTAAAAATTCATGCTCTAACAAAGCAGTACAGAAAGTATCACAGTATCTGAATATAAAATTTAGTGTTCTGGGCTAGCAACATGCAATTTGTAAATTATACAGCCATGTGCACTATAAGATGTTACTTAAAAATACAGTAACTATTCTCTCAAAAAGGAATAAATGTCAAAGCAGGTTTTGTAATACTCCACTGGAGCTTCATCTACACTAGCAGAGATCTAGGTGCAGGGAAATCAGTGAATTATTTTTTTGTTAGGTTTAGAGGCAGTCTAAAGTCATTGGTCAAGCGCCAAACCTCAGTCTAGGGGAAGGAGTTAGGACAGGTGGTTGTCTCACAGGACAGCAGTCTGAGGCTTGCTCCTAAAAGAGACACCCTGCTGCCCTCTGGAACTGGCTCTAGTGCTGAGCTGATCTGCTGAGACACTCAGAGAACTCACATTTTTATAAACAGTTAATTTTCTGGAGGTTTAGTGAGCTGAGCTGGCTCAAGGGGGTCAGTTAGCTGCCAACACACAGGAAGCAAGTGGCCAGGAGCAAGGCAAGTCTGCCTCTCCCAGCGTCAGAGAGATACTAAAACCTCAGGAGACAGAGTCAGGCTGGTATCTCAAAAGCTGTCAGGGAAAGTGGGGGTGCTGCACTCATCTCAACTCCTTCCATTCCCACATCTCCCATCTCACTTACTCTCATGCTCACCTGACACCCAGACCCCATTCAGATGGTTACACCCCTCTGGCAACAGTGATCGGTCAGATCAGCTTGGGAGCTCAAACCACATCCCTCTGACCAGCTTACCGATCTCAGCAAACATCACCTTAACACTGGATCAGACCGAACTGCTTTTCTTAAAGAAGTGAGCTGAAATTTTCCCCTAACTTAAATGTCCATGGCTAGACAATTGGCACAAACTCCGAACACCAAGCTACATGCTGCCATTATATAAAGAAAGAAACCTTCTGAAAGAAATGTCATGGCTGGAGAGACCTTCTATGCTCAAGACACCTTAGCCTGCACATCCTCAACACGTCTGCAGAGAAAAGGACTCAAGCACATATACAGCAAACTTTCAAACTCATCTCTGTGCCCAGTCCTGTTCATTTACGTGATGCTGCATGGGAAAGCAGGAGGCTGCTGTAGGAGCAGAAATCCCACGTGCTGCTGAGAAGGTGTTCAATGTCTGGGGTTGAACCCGCTGCTTTTGCCTCCAGGTATACCTGCACCGTGTTTGCTCATTATGAGCCCAAAAGAAATGCACAGGAAGAACCTGCAGTTACAGAGCTTGATCCCAGCATGTAGGAACAAGTCCAAGTCCTGCTTAAGATGTGAAATTGCAAGACGCTGAGACACATAATTGGGCAGAAAGCTGGTCCTGGCCCAACTTGGCTGAGTAAAGTAAATCAATATGCCATCAAGGAGAGTAATGCAGCAAGGTAAAAAGAAGTTTGGTTTGCAGAACACACTCTCTCTAATGGTTTGATATCGAAATGCTTTCTTCTTCTAGCTAAGCAAACACAGCACAAAGCATTCATCTGAACCAGAAGCGTATGACAGAAACCCAAGGTGCAATAAGCAGTTTCCCGTAAGTGTCCTCCTAGGCTGACAAAAGAGGCAGCAAGAACCTGTACAGCTGAATACAGCATTAGCACCCAGAAAGAAAATAGTTTCAGCCCTGGTCTTGCTGGGCTGAGAAAAAGAAGGAAGAACTGAATTCAGATAACTTGAGCAGGACATTAAACATTACACCAGTGAACAGAGAACCGACATCAATTCCAACATCCAAATACCTGTCAAATAGGTCAAATTATTTTCAGGACTGAATCACAGAATGGTTTGGGTTGGAAGGGACCTTTAAATACCTATTCCAACTCCGCTGTGACAGGCAGGGACATCTTTCACTAGGTCAGTTTGCTCAAAGTCTCCTCCAACCAGACCTTGAACACTTCCAATGAAGGAGCATCCACAATTTCACTGGGCAACCTGTTCCAGTGTCTTGTGACTCTCATCATAAAAAAATTTCTTATGTCCAATCTAAATCTACTCTCTTTCAGTTTAAAACTGTTGCCCCTTGTCCTGTCACTACAGGCCTTGGTACAAAGCCTCTCTCCATCTTTTTTATAAGACCCCTTTATGTGTCTCACTAATGACCTCACTGGAAAATGCTATGAGGAATAGGCTAAGGAAATGCAGACCAGGAAAAAAATCCTGAATGCCTAAGAGAAAAGACATATGCCACACTGGGACTTAGGAAGGCAGCAATCTCAAGTAGAGATAAAGAGAAGATACATCTTGAAAAATTTAAGCAACTATATCAGATAGAAATTAAGAAAATGGACGTATTTCTCTATCATCTCGTATTCTGCAGGACCATTCACCGTTGCACAAAAAGAACAAAGTGAACATAAGCTGTAATAAGGCTAGCAGCACTTGTACAATTACAAAGAGCTGCATGAGGTGCATGCCCTTGAGCTGAGGCCTACACCCTCCTAAGAAGGAGCACTTGGGGAGGCAGCGATGCCGATCATTAGCTCTCACCACAGAATACTTGGCAAAGACAGGGAGCAAAATGCAGTTGCAGTTTTAAATCAGCTTTTGCACTCTGCTATCCACCTTGGAGCTGCTTCATGGCAGTCAGCCTTGCAGCACAAGGCAGAGGAGCTGAAAGGTGCCAACTGCCAGTGGCCCCAGGGCTCATTACAGCAGTCACAGGCTACCATAGGTTTTTCTCAGGTGCGGAGATTATCCACATGCTCTTCTCTTCCCGCCTTCCCTTCCTTGCAATCACCTTTGAATGCACAACTGTTAACCTAAAAGCTTTCCACTACCCAATAAACGTGTCAATCATTCTCTGTGCTAATGTGTCTTAAGAATTTATATTAGCTAACTTGCATTTTGGCACCAGAGCAGGGCAAAAAACTTCAGAAATGACCTGTGAAAGATATTTGTGAAACACAACTTTGCCAACTGCTTTGGCAACAGATTACCAAATGAGAGATTACGCTGCGCAGGCAGAGGCATAAGCGGAAGATGTGCATATACATACGAGGAAAGGATCATTTTACGACTATGCATTCAGTGCCAGTCATCTTAATATGGCAAAACAATACAAGGGATCCACAGGGCAGACGTCCAAAGACTCCAAGAGACCTGAAATGAAGAGGACATAAAAACAGCTTACATAAAATCTACAAATATTTGAAGATGTGAAGCTAGGAATTTTGTGGGTTAAAACAAAGAGAAAGATCTAAGCATAGCAGGAAGAAATTAAGAAAAATCAGACCACTGGGATAAAGACACTTCACAGTAAAATAACATAGGCAGTGGAATGGTTTCCTAAAGCAAGCAGCTGAAGTTTGAAAAACTTTGGCTTTAAAAGCTCATCAGAAAAAATATCAGCATAGCAGTTTAGATTCCAAATTTGAAAAACGTGTAAGGCTGTAAATCACTGAGAATAGAAGCATACATGCTTTTAAAGTCCTCTGCAAGGAAGTATCTCACAGAGGATATGCCATGAGATAGAAATATGTGTCTAAACCTTTTCCAACTTGCAGTATGCAGTTCTCTTTCCTTCCCCCACCAAGCCAATATCGACTATTTCTACCGTGCAGCAAAGTGGGACATGTTCTAGTGATACTCAATTACTCTTTGGAACACAAACAGTACTTCTGACATGCTGCTGTAATCTCAACGGTGGCCTCTAATGGAAGTTGTCTGCTTATTCCCATTTCCATTGGGATGGCAGCCTGTGATGCAACTCCACTGTCAGTCTGGCCTACACTGTTCCCCTGAGACCCCAGAACCATTCAGCGTGTTGAAAAAGTCATTTTAAGAAACATAGAAACATAAGTACTTTATCCCTACTTGACTACATACCAAGGGAGTCGCACAAAAACCTCGGGATGTTTCAGTGCTAAATATTATGTAACAGCTACTTTTCTCATTTAATATCCTCGGTTGTTAAAAAAAGAACACAAACCAAACAAACCCCTCCTGATAATTAGAAAATCTTCACTCTGATAGTCCAGAAACTGCCACAACATAATAAGATTTCTCAGTTTCTTTATCTTCCTCTCCTACAAACGCAGAATTTTTGATCTTCAAGCAAACTTGGTTTCTTTTCTCCTTGTTTCTTACGTAATGGTGTAGTCAGACCTGTTCCCTTTTTAACCACTATTCTATGTCATTAAGAACAGCTCTCTGCTATTGTAAGCACCAACATCCTTTAATCCCTTCATTAATTTAAATATATTCTAAAAGGCACTTAGCTCTCTACTGGGACTCCAAAACAACCGCTCTATTGGGAGAGTCCTATACAAGCTTCACTTTCTAAGTGCATGTTGTGGTTTAACCCCAGCCAGCATCTCAGCACCACGCAGCCACTCACTCACTTCCCCCCCACCCAGTGTGATGGGGGGAGAGAATCAGAAAAAAAAGTAAAACTTCTGGGTTGAGATAAGAACAGTTTAATAGAACAGGAAGGAAGAAACTAACAACGACACTAATAACAACAATAAAGTCATAAAAATAATAATGGAAGAATTGGAATACACAAAACAAGTGATGCATAACAATTGCTCACCACTCGCCAACCGATCCCAAGCAGCGATCCCCCCTCCTGCCAACTCCCCCCCATTTATATACTGGGCATGACATCCCACGGTATGGAATACCCCTTTGGCCAGACTGGGGCAGGTGTCCTGGCTGTGTCACCTTTCCGGTGCCCCTCCAGCCTTCTTGCTGGCTGGGCAGGAGAAGCTGGAAAGTCCTTGACTTAGTCTAAACATGACTGAGCAACAACTGAAACCATCAGGGTGTTACCAACATTCTTCTCATACTAAACCCAAACCATAGCACTATATCAGCTACTAGGAAGACAGTTAACTCTATCCCGTCTGAAACCAAGACAGTGCAAGTCAACTGTTGCACTCATTCCGTGGAAGCATCAGTACTGGTGGATGTTTCTGGTGGGAGGCAAAAATACTGACCTTCTCTAGCTTGGCAGAAAGATCAAGGGCTGCGAAAGGAAAAGCCCATCTCTCATGACTCATTTTTGGAAGTCTCACAGGTCTAGCAACACTGAAGTCTCTAAGTGCCAGTACAAAAAGCTGAACACATTTATTTTTTTAATGGAAGCCTGAAAAGGTTTCTGGAAAGTAAAGCAGTGTCACTTACAGAATATAGCCAAAAGTTCTCAGCCAAAGATCTCGAAAGGCTTTAAAGAAATATCAGTATCATTATCCTCACTTTATAGATGGAAAAGCGAAAACATTATAAGCTAATGCCAATGTCAGGTTCATCAATTCAACTCAGATTTTCTGGGATTGTTCACTGAGACACAAATCCATTCTTTATCCAAATTTATTTAACATATAATGAAATAGATTGCAGAGAACTTGGCCTTGTTCTGAAAATATAAAAATTCTTATAACGTTGGTTTTGTCTGTACGAAAATTAAGATTATATGCACCGCTCTCCTCATTCTCTATTTAGTTTTGACTGAAGAGTGGATAGAGAGAAAAAGTGAACTTAGCAAAATGAAGCACATTACTTAAGGCTTGCACAATATAACCATACTTAAAATTCTAGGCTGAAATTTCTGACCTAACTGAAGCTCATACTGATTTCAGTGAGGCAAGATTTTCACCTCGTAATGTGTGGTAAAAGCTAAGAAAGATAACTTTGTAAAGGTGCTTTAAAGAAGTACTACATTCAAAGGAGAGAAAAGTTAAGTCAATGAAGTATTTCATGTAAACTCAGTGAGCTCATTTCCCAGATGAGCCAGATATCTGCTGAGCTTGCCTTAAAGGGCAAAAAGCAAAGATGGCTTCACCTCCTAAATGTGGCCTGGGGCACAGTTAGGATGATTTACCTTAAGACAGTTTAAATGCTCTTGGCTTATTCTGACTGAAGATCACGTCTCCTGACAGCCAACGATACTGAAACACTGAGGTTAGGTCAGAACCTGGCCCCAAGACTCCAGAATAAAATAGAAAAGGCACATCACAAACAGCAGAAAAGAACAACAGCCTTCATCTCAAAAGCTATCAAAGAACAGCTTTGCTAAATAAGAGGGGGGCAGTAATAGTAATTAAAAACAATATATTAATCAAAAGGTTGACATTTTCTTGCACACTGACACCTACAAGCAAATAATTACAAGGAAGCATAAGGAAAAAGTGTCCGTCTGATACAAGCAATGACCCGCCTGATATAAGCAATGACAACAACCTTGTAGGCAAGAAAAGTTTTCAAGAAAAGTCTTCAAGAACTTGTGGAAGACAAAGATATACTTAAAGTCTGGAAAGAGGCAGATACACAGAGTAGGAAAAGGAGAATAGAGAGTATCAGATTTCGGTGCACCTACCTGTAATTGCTGGCAAGGTTAGAGAACAACAAAGATTTCATCTACAGACGTGGAGAAGATAGCACGGTGGTCAGTAGCAGCCAACACAAATGACATCAATCCAAACTCCTATGGCGTTACTAGAAAACCTACCAATGACGCCCTAACCTACCTTATGCAACATTTTCATAGTGAACCAAAAGGAATATAAGTAACATAAAGCAGGCACATTCCTAGTTGAAAAACTGTATTTGAAGAACAGCTGTCACTAGCTTGTTGTCTTACTGAGACTCATAGTGTACAGTCATTTCATCAATGCCTTGGATGATGTAATACGCTTGCTGCATTTGCAGACCATGTAAAGTTGGAAAGGGCAAAAACTGCTGGGGAACAGGATTAGAATCCCAAACAATCGTAAGAAAATGGAAAAGTGGTCTGAAATGAATAGGATGTGCCTCATTAAAGACAAACCCTAAATATAATACTTCAGATCTTGTCAGCAAGCTGAAGGTCACAACAATCAACTGCATAAATACTGGATGCAAAATGACTGGCTAGGAGACAGAAGAGGACCTGGGGGTTTAAAACGGCTCAGCAATCAAACATCAGTCAACACTGTCACACTGCTGGGAGAAGAACATAAGCCCCCCAAACGTTACAGCACTAAGAGCTAATAAAGCCTCCTCCAAAGTAGTTTGTTCAGTTTAGGACTCTACATTTCAAAAAATCCACTGACTGTACACCATTTAGAATTTAGAGGCAAGAAGACAAGGATGAGCAATGTCTGGATAGAAAGCCCTTTGAGCAAACACTGAAAGAATGAGAGGTGCTCCATCTGAGGAAGAGAGAGACTGAGAAGTCAGCCAACATGTCTACAATGTGTATGAAGTGTTGCTGCAAAGAGGAAGAAGTAAAATGTCCTCCATGTGCAGGGGTATAAGAAACCACTACTGAATTAAATATGCTGCTTAGGGATATTGCTTAATTTCCATAACGGAAATCTCTTTGAAGAGGTTAGATAAACATTGGTAGCAATGTTTGAGGTAGAGCTGAACTGCCTCGGAGATAGGGGTTAAACAGATAATCTTGAGGTCCCTATTTTACATTATTTTTATGATAAACCCTAGTTTTTAGAACACTGCATATGATTCACTCACTAGGCATGTGTCATTTACAAATGCCTATTTTCAATGTGTTTTCTGTCTTTAGAAAACACAGCAATTTTCTTGACTCCCGTTTGTGATATTCCCCTCCCCCCTAGTTTCTAACTACAGAAGCATTTACTTTAGAACTTTGCACATCAGACATGCACATTTGAACAGTATGCAGTATTCATGACACTATCCTGGCTGAGTAAGGCATGGAGCCAATGATACTCTAAGAGCGTAGGCAAGGGAGAAACAGGAGGGAGCAGAGTCAGCAGTGCTTGTGGAGGGAGGGGTACGTAGGCTGGGAAGAGAAAAACGAAAGGAAAGGACCCAGGGCTAGCCAGAACAGACCAGAGGGTGAAACATTTCAAAGTTAGGGCAACACTCCAAATTTCAAGAGAAGTGATCTGTCCTGTTAAAACACTCCACTGAGCATGCTGTTGTGCCTTCCCGTGGTTTTTTCCTCCTCTCCTCCCCAGATAACTGGAGTACAGAACCATGTTTATACTTGTTCGGCTTATTGAACAGGATCTTAAAATTGTGCGAGGTGGAGGAGGGACTGATGCTGAGCTGTCAAAGAAACTGGAAAACAGAAATAATTGAATGTGAGCTTCATTGGGAACTGAAGTCAGAGTGGCTTTTAAGGTTTGTACTTTTTGTAATAGGGTGCAAACAGGAGCTTAGATGAAAACCAACACTTTGTGTAGAACTTCTTTCCCGATGCTAGATATCCCATGCCTTCTACTTTCCTAAGCGAATGGTGGCAGAAGACCATGCAAAGATTAAAATTTTCACTCCCTTCGTAGGCACTTGGCAACTCTGCCTCCCAATATACTGCTTCTTATTTAATTACCACTTCAAACAAAACTGCATTATATCCACAGTCAGTGCTTTGCTTTCCAACAGGCAGAGCAACATTGTAAAGAAGATTTAAGGTGCATCACTTTAACAGCCGTAGGAAGAGAATACAATATCCTTCGCAGAAAGGCATAGAAGAAACAATGGAGGTGTGACAGGTTGCTTAAAAAGGGAGGGTGGGGGAGTTAGAGAAATTATTAGTGAGGACAGCAAAAGAAGGAAGGGCACATAGAAGTGAAAGGATGTGGATCTTGTCCCTTCAGCTTTTACGCTGAACACTGAAGGGGTATGATCTAAAACATCCTTCAAATTGATGCTAACATTTTAGTCACACAGCCACAACACTTGAAGTATTGCAGCTACCAAACTGAAAACACAGAACACAAGGCACTTGCTGTCTTTTGCTATTTTACTTAGTAAGCAGCAGCTACTGCCTTATCTGCCCATCATTTTCCCCCTATTGCTCTGCTGTTGCAAGGTCCCAGCAATGTTACCATGACTCCAAAGGAACAGAAAGGGCCTTAGGCAGTTTCTATCATTTGTACCATTGTATTAGTAAAATCAGCGGAGATTTATTTGACACACCTAGTGCATCAGCAGGCACAAGAGCCTTCTCTGCACTACACCACCTGCCACTCTGTTGTTTCTTCTGAAGCACTGAATGGATGTATGATGAGAAGGAGCCATGACATCACCTGAGATGAGTAGATATAGAACACCTTTTTTCCAAAGTAAATTTTCTTATACTGAAAAGTGGCAAATTTTGCCTTGATGTAGTAATACATGGATTGAGTTGGGATGGTATTTTTCTGCCTGTTTAAATTTGCATCTCTGCAACAGATGGAACAGAATAGTTGTAGCCGTAGGCCAAACTCTGAGAATTATTCTAGTGTAGGCAACAAAAATGATCACAAATGGGAAAATGAAGCAAAAGTTCAAATTTAACTCATCAATACATTATTCTCCTCCTTGCCACAGAAAACTTGGCAATAACTGCTCCCTGCTTGTGATCCTGTCTGAATGCAGCCAAAGACTCAGCGTGGGATTTCCAAAAGTCATCTAAGGGACTTCAGAGCATAGCTGGGCAGGAATTCTCATGTTTCTACTCCACAAACAACAGCAACCTTTGGAACTTTGCTAGGGAACATTTGTTTCCTGAAGGAATAAAAATTTAAATTACCTGTGTTTCCTACCAAACAGGAATTTCAGGATTTCCTTTCAAGTAAGTCAGTGCTGCTAGACTACTCTATAGCTGAGGAGTGTGGGAACTGAAGCACTGAGGAGCTGCAGCCTTAGCAGCTCTAGGAATTCAGGTTCATGAGGTGTCACAAGTCAGAAACGCAGAAGTTTCAGCTGCCAACTACCTGGCGCACAACCAAAGAACTTGGGATTTGGGCAAAATGACAACTCCCCATACTGCCCTTAAAAGGCTAAGCAGATACCGAACCAACTCACATGAGTTTTATGAAAGTGCACCTGGAATTTGTTGGTTTTTTTAAAAAATAAAAATTCAGACTTACAAATTGTTTCTGAATGAAATCTGTGATCTTATGTCACTTAGGTCATTTAGAAAATCCTTCCCGCCTATAACTAGTATGAAAAAACACCTGCAGAGAAAGATTAATATAGAAGGGTAAGTTCATCTCTACATGCAACATAGTTCCGTTATACTTACCAGATTTTTTTTTTTGTAACAATATATTATAGTACCAAAAGGAATTGCAACCCATTGACAACTCTTTAGTCCTGAGAGAAGCAAGCAAGAGAAATCTAACATCACAATCTGAAGCTTATCTGGACCGTTAGGTACTTGCCAGAGTGCAACAGTACAGTATATTTTTGAGATGCTTAGTGCTAACACTTCCTTGCACTTTACTGTCTTTTCAAGTTCTACGCAAAGGCTACAAGGTTGACAGGCAACTCATCTAATAATAAGCAAAATAGAGACAACTTGTGAATATCCATAAACGAAGTATGGGATCCAGCCAGGAAACATGTAATGGCTGGTCACCTCTGAGGGGGAATAAAAGTGAGAATATTTGGGTGCTGCCTCAAGAGAATCAGAAATCTTTAAAAAATAATTTTTAAAATGTTTTACACAGTTTTTTATTCTTTTCTTTCTCAGGTGCAGTACCCCAGTGGATAAGAATCTGTCCCTGTCAACACTTAGCTGTAAAGCCATGCAAATATTTAAACTGAGTTGGAAATCCTTGGAAGGCAAAACACCTTTTCAAGGCCTCAAAAATTTTATTAAATTACAGCTTTCTACACTATGCAATCTTCTTACCTACCATAAAAAATGGTAGGTAAGGTACCAGATTAAATCAGTTGCACAGCCACAAGGCATAGTGCAATAAAGAATCCATTAGTCAAATCATTTTATACCTAAACAAATGGAAAATGTAAAGACATTTACATTAGCATCTGATGCGAATGTAAACCCTGCATTACTGATGAGGAAATGATAGTACAGCTGTCCATTCTGTGTGTGATTTCAATACCAGGCCACCCATTTATCAAACTGCCTCTTTTTTTAAAATGTATTAAATATGTGCATGAACTCTGCATTATATGGTAGCAACAAAGCCAAGAAACATTCCTACTATTTGTTATCTACCATCAATGCAAAATTGGGGGCTGAGAAGTTATTATAAATCGTATTTTCTCACTGAGTTTCTACACAAAGCCTATACGTTTCTCTTAGAAACTGTTATTATTCCAGAGTTGATCACACAATGCAATCCAGGTGATAATCATACTTAGGATTTCATTGGGTTTTTTGCCCCTCCCCGTTTTCAAAGCTCTGAAAAAGGAAAAACAACCAAATGCTCATCTGGAACTTTTTTTCAGATGTAGAGATTCTCTGGCTCAAGGATGTTTATACAAGGCACAAGAAGATGACATAGTTCAGCTGAAATGAGTCAGACTGCCTCTTAAACAGACTCCATCATCTATGAAATCCACATGCAACAAAATGAAAACTGAAATGGAAGATGGAGTGAAACCAAAGAACATCCTTTGGTCCACAGCTGGACCATCTGGTGGCAACTTCCCCGATGTCAGCTTATTACCAGACACCTTCACAGATAGACTACCAGTGACTCAACACTACACGATCTCCTTTCCGCATCAGTGCGTGAACAGCAATTCACCACCTAATACTGGGGGATACTGAGGTACTAGCACTATGATATAAACGAATGTAAAGCAGTGCTCCCCCCCATCACTTGGGTCTATTAGATAGTTCTATTAGATAGTTCACAGCTTTTTTCTTAAAAAGAGAACAGGTCTTCTCCAAATACTGTCCAAATCCCAATTTGGAAAATGGCATTCTCCCTTTCTAAAATTAAGTTCATCACCAAGCAAAGACGTTAAAGAGAAAAAAAAAAGAAAGTATTTCCCATCAAAGTCATTAGACTGATATGGGCACTACATTCTGCTGACCACCATTTGTGAATGAATACATAGCTGGCATAATTTATCATCATACCCCCTATATTAATAAAAGATTGTAACATGTACTGCCATGTCAGGTCACATTCAAGATAGCTGATGACTGCTCAAGAACTGTTAAAATGCAAGAAAAAGACAGCCCTATGAAAATGAAAACAGCCCTTTAAGGACATTATTTCAGTGCTTCTCAATTTCTATTACCAACTCAGCTGGTGAGAAGTGAGATACCGAAGTAATTTCCCTTTCTCGTATATAATGACAACGGTTTATTTTTTTTTTCTTTTTTTAATGGAAACTACTGTATTATTCATTCTGTTTCCATACTTATTCTAAGAAGGTCTGTTTTTGTAAACAGCCACTGAAATGAATACCAGTGCATACATTAAAAAGACTAAAGGCTAAATAAAAAAACAGCCCAGGATTCTCACCTATATAGCACGTAACTGAGCTCTCTCATCTCACCGTGGTTAGAAGTTCCTGTCAGAAAATAAAGCTAAACAGAACTACGCTTTTCATTTTCACAGCACCATAATAATGATACCTCATAGAAATAATAGTCTGCTATGGTCTTGCTGCAAGTATTTTTGTAATAGTCTATCCAGTTAGAAGTGATATCATTTGACTGGAGAACAGTATATGTAATACCTGCATTAAGAATGGGAAAGTAATATGAATGAATACAGTCCTGTAAGTCTGACCTCAGGAGTATGGGAGAATTTAGAACAAATTTTGAAAGGAAGGTTAATGAGTGACATGGTCATAAAGGCAAAATGGGCTAAAATTCAAAGAGTTCTCCAGGCTGACATGGTAAGATAATCCATGTTTTAGACAAAGACAAAAGAAATTCGGTCAGTCTCACATAGGTGAACTTCAGTAAAGCATTTCCAGTGGAAACCATTTGTCAATTTAGAAAGTAGTAGCTAGTGGGTTGGCAGCTGGGTGAAAGAAAAACAGCAACAAGAAGTATTAAGGGGAAGAATGTCAGACAGCAGGGAGCTTGACTACTGGAGTTTTTCAAGGATAAATCTAGTTTAGCATTTTCTTTAATAACCTTGGCTTAAACAAGTGGGCTAAGGAGAGTCAGTGATGTGGGGCATCATTGCCAACGTAGAGGAGGATTGCAATAACCACCCCAAAAGAAATAGATTTCTTTGGTGACAAGAACAATAGAAATGTGAAATGAGTCCCACATGAACCAAAAAATATTGTGATTCTGCACTTGGGAGCTAACTGCAAAAACTCCTGCAATAAGCTGAGAGCTCATCAATAAGAAATTACTAAGGTGGAGAATGTATGGTCTGTAAGATTCAGCTATGAAAGAGACAAATGTAATGTTAGGAAGAATCAATCAAGGCATTTTCAGTAGACAGAAAAGTATTAATGCCACTGTACAAGGGCTTTCTTTCAAAAACTGCACATGATAATGTCTTCAGCATTCAAGACGGAGATTCACAAAACACAACAGGGCAGAGAAGTGCTGCCACAACAATGCAGAAGTGCATATCTTGCAAGAGAAGGACAGAGAAGCTGAGATGTTTAGCTTGATAGACAACTGGGACGTTATCTGTAACTACAACCAGGTAAACAGGCAGGAAAAAAAGCTGACACAAGAATAAGAGAGGTACAAACTGGCCATCAGGCTGAAAATTAGCAGCAGTTTCTCAGGTATTAGGACAATTTGGTTGCGGAAGAGCCAATCAGAGCATCTGAACCTAAGAAACCTAACCCATGCTGCTGGGTACAAGACTCAGCACTCCCTGCCACTCCATACCACCAAGGAGGCCTAAGATTAAAATGCATTTTATGCACTAATGATACCTGCCAGTGCCGCAGTGACAGGGAGCAAAAGGAGAAAATCTTCAAGGTGTCTTATCCATTAGAAAACAGTCACTACATTAATGGTGGTGCTTGATATAATATAGCCTGCAAGGGACTCAAGCCGACACTTTCAGTTGTATGCGTATGAATGTGCTGGCCTGCATTTGTTTATTTATAAAGTAAATAATAACAATATCCATGGAACACCAGAGAAGCAAGCAAAGCCTGCAATTTTATTTACTTAATCACATTTCAGGAATAAAAGCAGTAAAAAGCAATTTAGAAGAGATTAGTGGGTGCTAATGCTTTCACTGCATTACCAGACATTCTCACAGGAACACTGACTCAGTGTCTTAGGGAATGACACTGATAAATAAAGACAGAGTAGTGAATCAAAAGACATGCAGACTTTTTCTAGAAGCATTCCAGGATGACAAAATGAATTACTTCTGTGTATAATGTCTGAAGTGATTTTTTCTAAAGTGTGCTTATTCCTGTAAAATCCAAGGCACTAATGAGAACAGATGCAACAGACCTTCCTCTATCAGTACAGTTGACTATGCATGGCACACGCAATGCTATCTAGTTAGGATGCCTCGTTTAAAAACATTACAGCAAACAAATTAATAAACTATCACAGTCTTAATAACATACATCTGGCCATTAACGTTAAATATTTTTATGAGTTAAACTTTGTTAAGGAAAATAGCTTCATGCTGTCCATATTTCAATACTAAATATAGCAGTAACATGTCTGTCCCCCCTCTACTCAGTGTTAACAAGAAGTACTTAGCAGTCATACAGCACCTCTTACTATCAGCTGGCATCAAGTCTAGGTAGACTTTAAATAGCACGCAAGTGACTGTGCTGGGGATGGGTGGGTTTGCTTTGTTTCTCCTGAAGGGGAGTTTCTGGCAGCCAGTAACTACTCGCATGGATGTAGATTTGCCACATAGGGTTAAAAAAAGGTGCAGGAAAATTGAAGGAAAAGAAAATAAGTAAGTCATTTTCCTGAAAGGACGTTTAACACTGACAGCAAATTCCAATGCTGGTTTAGTTCAGTTTTTCTGGACCTGACATCACGATCGCACCTATGCAGAGCAGCTGGTTCCCCAAACCCCCTCCAGGCCTGACCGATCAGCAGTATTGCAGCTTTGACAGTTGAGGGAGACTGTCTCAAGAAAGCACTATTAATTTCTGAGGTGAAATAGCAGAGATTGACACTCACGGTTATTGCGCGCAATAAGTCCATTCAATAGTATTCAGGGACAAGCCAAACAAAAATAAGGTTTGGCCTCTTGAGTACACATATAGGGAAGAATACAATGAACCACCATTTTGCGCATCAAACGCAAACCACATCTCTCTGTGTGAATATGTTTCTGGGATTAGCGGGAGGTCTGAGATTCCCTGGATGCACACAGGGACAGAAGAGCGGACTGAAGGGACAATTAGCCTTCTTCCCATTGAACAGCTTCCATGGCTCATGCAAATCAATTTAACATGGCTGTTACACTGCAGAAAAAAAATCCCAAACAAAATCCAGCACTGCTGAAACTTGATGCCTGCACAATATATGCTCTCCGGGCTAATCTGCAGCATCCAGACATTGCCACCACATGAGTCCCATCCCTGCAAAGGGAGGTTAATACGCATCAGTGAGAGAAAGAATATTCTTTTCTTTCTCACAGCTCTGGCTGGGACATGATGCAGAGCAGCAGCTCTCTTACCTTACCTAGCAGGAAAGCTCCCCGCATCGCTTTGAAAAACCACTCCGTGAGCATATGTTAACTCATTCAGCATCCCTGCACTAGGCCCCCTTTCTGAGCCCTGCCTGAATCAGGCAATTATGCCACCCCACCATTTTATTCTGAAGCTAGCAGAGCCATGTGGGGTACAAGCTAAGACATGTAGAGTATTGCTCAGACAGCTTTCTGAAATGTAGTGGGAGCTGCTGTTGCCCTGGGATTCCTGCAGCACTGCTGAACAGGTGGGCCAGGAGGCCGCTGCTTCGGACAGCTGAAAGATGCCATCAAACAGCTGACTTGCAGCATCTCACTCCCGTGGCAGAGCTGAACCCTGAGGTCAACAGGAACCAGGAGATATCCTAACCTCAGAGGCAAGAATTTGCCTCCATGATGAGGAGGGGCTGTTGGGTCAAAGCAACCCTTATCAGATGCCGAGGTCAACAGGGGCTAAAAGACTGCATGGGACCGGGAAGGAAGATTTTGTTCATCTTCATTTGCCTGAAGTAAGCAAGGATTTACCAAGGGGAGCTCAGAGTTTTAAAGTTTTTCCCTTGTCCCTGGAACACACTGCTGGCAGCTCCCACAGGCCAGGGTGCTCCAGGGCACAACAGCTTCTCCCCAGCTCCTTCAGAGCCAAAGAAACACAGCACGGCCAGGTGGTAGGCAGCGGCGTGCATGTCTTATTCTAGCTATATAACTGCCATTGCAGGACACTCCCCCAGCCCATGATATGGCCTGAGAGTTCAACAACCCCCACACACCCTTTTTGTCTGAGCACTTCTTCGTCAGTGTTACAAAAGCCCAGCCAAACGTGGGGGACAAAGCTGAACTGTGAGACTTCGCAGAAGATTCTGGATTCATTTTAACCTCCTCATGCTTATCCACATTATTCAATATAAAAACATGCTTTCTTCTTAAAACTATGGCCTACGGATCTCTGAATTTTGAAATCTTTAAATTAACATAAGAAAAGGTAATTGAGGAGGAATGTGAGGCAGTTAAGACCAAGGTAAAGTGTATCACAGAGCAAGTGAAAGAGCAAGAGCTTTACGGAAATGATGGATTTACTTAGTGAAGAATTTGCACACTGAAGGCTTAGAAGTGTTTTTCTTGTGTGTATGTAAAGTTAGTCTAATATATGAATAACCACAGAGCTGGGTTCCTCTTATCTCTTGTCTTTAAATTGGTGCATCTCATCTTTAAACCACACCAAACTGATTTTTTTTGCCCCAAGGTACACAGTCCACTGACTGCAACTACCTTGGAATCGTACCTATACACTATTAGAAAATGTTTTGTGGGCCTATATATAAGACCCAAGAAGTGTAAGGAAATCTGGGATTTGAGGTTAAGCCAGCAGAATTTTCCAGTTCATCTGCTGGTATATAAAACTTCATTTACCTTCTGCAAAAAACCCACTAATTTCCCATTGTCAGACAGCATGGCTGCAAACGAATGCGGCCCCTCTGCAGTCACTGATCGCAGAGACTGCTGCATCCAGATTTCCAACTGCACAGCCAGATGGCTCCCAGTGAGCTGCCCTGTTGCTGAACCAATATGGGCTAGGAGAAAGGAGGAGTATTAGAGGAGAAAACCTAAAGGTTGCTTCAGAAGGAATTTCACCTGACGTAGCCTCTCTGGCTACAGTCCTGTTTCTCAGCTGAGGAAAGGAAGATGCAGTAAAGGGACGTGACCATGAGGACCAACCCTGCCTGTGGAAGTCTCGGACAACAGAAGCCTTTTCCAAAGCTTAGTCAGCAGCATATCACCACAAGTCCCTTCCTTCACAGGACAAAGAAAGACTTCCTCACTAACATACAAAATGTCACGACTTCCAGTGATCACCCCACTACTGCAGTGCTGGTAGAACTGGACTCCGTTATAAAGGAGGAGGCAATGTGCCAGCTCATACAGCCTGACAACTCAAGGACAATTTCTGCTGGATTTGATCAGCTGAGGTTCACAGGTGGGCCATGTGACATACTGCCACTTACGAACCAACAAAAGGGTTATTTCTTCCTGCTGATTTAAAGCCTAGGTGATCCTTCTGGAAGATTCATCAGCAGTAATACTGAAGGAGTCTGAAACAAAGCTAGGCCTCCCTCCTTCAGTGAGAAAGGGAATTTTTTTCTCCCAAGATTGCTATGATGTTCCACTGTCATTCAGGAAATCCGGGTTCCCTGGCTTTGACGAGTCATTCGGCAAGGAGACATGAGTTGTTTAATTATCTCCCAAGGAGCAGCAAAATGACAGTGGAGCATGCATTTGGAAGGCTGAAAGGCAGCACCTAATGACAAATCTGTAAGCTGCTGAGCAAAATCTGCTTCCTGTGATAACTGCTTGCTGCTTTTTGAACATTTTCTGTGAAGTCAGAGACTGTTTTTCCCACAGAGGCAAAGACAAGCAGGACAGTAACTGCATAAGTACAGTTGCAGATTCTCCTTACCCTGGACACAGGGAAGGACTTGTTAAAAGTCAATGCACAAAGCAGTAAGACATACAGTGCTGTTATGCATCAAACTAGCCTGTACCCAGGAAGACCTGGAAGGGCAGCAGCATCAGTGCAAGCAGTTTCAAAAGCCTGCACTGCCTGGCATTACGAATGCCAATCTAAAATCAGGTTGGTTTTTGTCTGCAATGAACAACTATTTTACTAGACTGTCAGATGTCAGAAAGCTACCCTCAGACTACAGGGTTTTATTAGATGGGTGCGTAACAAATGAAGTGTACTAAGGCTTAATACAAAGACCTTGGTCTCTGCTTCTGTGACAGCTGAATCCAACGAACTTTCATAAGTTTTGGTCCAAATGTCACATATGCACTGCAATAAAACAATATTCATTTCTCTAACAGCACCTTGCACTCCAGTGTCCTCAGCTGGGGATATATAATGTCAGTTTTGCAGGATACAGAAAGTGAAAGAACAGAACGACCAGCACTGATGCTGACTTTCCCTTCAGAGGCTGCTGAGGTCAAGATTTGCAGGGTGTGGTAACGCTCCAAACCCAATTTTGATCCTTTGAGGCCACTGCAATGACAGAAAAGTCTTTGAGGGTCAGTTCTAGGCATACTCTTCAACTCTCCTCATGACCAAGGCTCCCATGTTCAGAGTAGGAGATAGCTGCTATCAAGCTGGCAGAGAATTGACACAGAGTAAGTGCAGTGTCTGCTCTGCCCCACAGAAAAGTATCATTTTCAGTTTAACCAAAAGCATCGAACCAGGCTGTTATCAATGAAAAATACAATGGTGTGTGACATCATGTAAAATAGTGGCATAAGTCATAGAATCATAGAATGGCTTGGGCTGGAAGGGACCATCAAAGGTCATCAAGTCCAACCCCCCTGCAGTGAGCAG
>JAVKLA010000007.1:1299314-1344895 GCA_034782735.1 Sagittarius serpentarius
AGCAGGGACACCTTCAACTAGATCCGGTTGCTCAGAGCCCCGTCCAGCCTGGCCTTGAATGTTCCCAGGGATGGGGCATCTACCATCCGCTTAAAACAGCAGATGTAAAAGCTATGAATCCAGCAATAAGGGACAGGACTGTAATTCTACAAAGGCCAGGTGAAGGGCAGGTTATGGACAACAAGGAGCAATCCAATTTGGTTACACTAGCTAAGGTAAAATTTACAATGGCTATCAATCCTCATGCTTTAAGGCATAAACTAAGCACCATCTGGGGCCAGAAAGAAATTTCCCTCTGTGGTACACTATAACACAATTGGCTGCATGTATTTCTTCCTCTGAATCATCACATATTGGTTACTGTCAGAGACAGGATACAAGACTGTACGGATCACTGGTCTGTTCCAGAGCAGCAATTTCTCTGTTCATTTTCTTCACAGTACTTACAGATTACAACAATGTTATTAATACTGCAGCAGTCATTTTCCCAATATACAGTAATAGTTTCTCTAATTCTGAAACAAACACCAACAGCAACTTAAATGATTCCAACAACTAATCAAAAGCACTAGTCTACATTTTTGTGGGGTCTGAGTGATTTACTAGTTCTGTTTTGGAAAACAAATCTCACAATCTAATTACTTGTATTTTAAATTACCCATCAAGCACATTATCTAGCATTCCATTTAACAATAGCAATAGTATGAAGAAAAAACACCAATGATGTTTAAAAAAGTAATTTAGAATTCAGCTTTGAATTTATTTTAAAGAAAAGATGTAAGTATTGTCTTCCTGACTGAGATTTATTAACACTCTCCCTTTCCATTATCTGAACATCTCACTTGCCCTAAAGCACATCTGTAAAGACAGTGAGAGACTGCATGCATTTTCTATATCCATAAATTACAGATGTTGCTCTGAGCTACTCATCTATCAAGACAATTTTCCATAAGACTAAGACCAACCTGAAAAGTATCCATCTAACAGAGAATATGGGAAATAATTAGTAAAAGCACACAGTCTGCAGACCTAATTTGTTTTACTGGGAACATTCTCTACCTAAAGCTTTCTAATATGGTGTGACAGAACACAGGGAAGCAAATCAAAGCCCAAACAACACTTCTGGGTATCAAAACAAAGACCTTGATGCATCAGTAACATGCTGTTGTGTACACACACTGCTATAAAAAACTCACTAAAGAAAATATGGATAATTTCATGACACCTCTGTGTTGAATAACTTATGCTAGTTCATATTTCCAACTAATAACATTACGTCATATATTTTACAGGTTAGCGCATCTGTTGTATCTTGCCTACATATATCATAATTATATTCAGTTCCATGAACATGCTATGTGCATCTATGGAAGAACAGAAGACCTGTATCTAATGTAATATGTGATTGTCCTAAAGCTGAAGTATATAGAACAAAAGGCAAATTGAGAAGAAAATGCAAGCTGCAGTTTTATGAAGAAAGATTCCGCCATCACGGGGCCCAGTTACTGTATCTTAACCTTTCCACTTCCACAGGTAATTGAAATATGAATAAATGCCGAAAAAGCAGATAAGATTAAGAACACAGAGCCTTTTCTAGGTTGCATAAAATACAGAACATGACTTAACTGAACAAAAAGAGTGAAAACAGTACTTGTGGGAGATAAAAGAAAGACACACACTTGAACAGTTAATGCCAATCATGTTCTTATCCTAAACAGAAAACATATACTGTATTACTACCATCAGAGGTGGGTGAAAGAAAAAAAGACAGAGTTTTCATGTATAGAAAAATGTCCCTTCTTCACTGCAGTTTGCATTTCAGAAATAATACAATACCCTGGGTGCCCCCTGGGTTCCCTTTTGTACAATATCTGCAAAAGCCATTGTTTCCCTTTGTTTTGTAAAGCATTTTTGTAAAGATGAAACTACAGGTTTCTAAACCTATGAGACAAGTTGTTGGTTTTCTTTTCCTCCTCACCAAAACAGAAATCTTCCATGGAAAGAAGAGTACTTCAATTCTGTTCTGACTTATGCAAATAGAACAGAAAATTATATGGGAACAGCTGTAACACATGATACAACAATACTTTAGGCTTGATTTCCCCACAGTCAAATGAAGAATGTCTTATGAAGCAAGGGAAGGAAAAGGAAACACACTAGAGTAGAAAAGATTAACAGCCACTTTTCGTAACATTATTGCCAGCTAGAAAACAAGTGTTTTGTATCAATGGTTCCATCTCACAGCCCCAAGAAACCTACCTAAAATTTCTCCACCACCCAACGCTGCACCCAGTATGCAAGACTTTCAAAACTGGGTGCCTGTCAAACTTCTGTCTGCATGTAGGTACTTCCGTAAGAGCCCTGATCTTCTTAAACGCTGAGCACCTAGTAGTCCTCTGCAGATTAAAACAAAAACTGCTGGGTACCCAGGAGAAAAAAAGGTTGTACTTATTTCAAAGCCTGACTTTTAAACCTCACTTTTAAAAAATTATCTTGGTTTGTATCATTACAGTTAAAGGACTGAAAGAGACTCCCTTTGGAGTCCATCTGTGCAACTCTTAATAGGCTGCAAGAATACCTGCTGAAAAGAGACAGGCACTGCCTCTGTTTCAAGCATGAGTACATTTTTCCCACCACAGTATTCCTAGCCCTTGTTGCACATTGGGAACAAGAGACCAGAGCTAAAATCATACCTAATTTTCTGGAAATCAGTGCCGATAGGATACAAGGCACACTCCCCAAATGAGCACTTTATAGGTTTAATGGTGCAACCGACTTACTTTAAACCTTCTATTTAAAACATCACTGTTTCTCACACAGATGAACCACTGCTCTTTACACTTCCAGTACCACCAGCCTAGAAAGAGGACAGACTCTGATCACTAGACTTTTTCATCATAACACAACCACACAACCTTTTGCTTGATGGTGCAAATAGAAAAAAACAAACTTTCTTTTCCTTTTTTTTTTTTTTTTTTTGCATAGCAAGTAGATTTCACAAGAAGGTTAGTAATGAAACCCTAAAAAAACATTTACAGGATTAAAGTCAAAACCTGGAAAGGCAGTAAATCATCTACTGTAAACCCAGAGAAACTGAGGGCAGTTTAAGTGAGGCAGTATCTTTGATCCACTGTCTCTAATCACCAGTGAAATCTGAGAAATAGGCTGTGTGCATTCTCAGGAAACTGAAACAGTTAATTAAGAAACAGAATTTTGCCTTTTGATCTTTCTAATAATTCTCCCTCTTTCTCACTGACATGTACACAGAGCGATAAGAGAATGAAGGGTTTAGATCACCGTTGCTAAAGGCATTATTTTCTACAACCTTTCCCTCCCACAGTGCTACGGAGAGCTTGCAGCTCTTGTCTGTCCTCACTACATACTATCCTTCTCATATGCACACTGATACTTACAATAAGGAATGTGGTTGACCTGGCAACAGGATGTTCATTTCCTAATTTATCCACCATTTCTTTTAATAACATTAGTCTCAGCTAAGTAGAGAACAGTTCTAGCCTTACACAATTTTGCATGTGTCTAGTTATACCAAGTGCAAACAGCAATCCCCAAACCACTCCATGTTGTGAAATACACTTCACTATCAAGAATATGTTTCTACCAAACAGGAAAATAGACCATCATAATCAAACTGTCTAACTTTTATAATTCAGTATTACCTTAGGATGTTTTTTCTCCAATTTGCTTACTAGAATCAGAAGGATTGAAAATTATGCCCTGCAAAGATGCATCTGGGCAGGCAGCGGTCTTGTGAGAGGAAGGAAAAAAAAAAGGGTGATTAGACTAGGGAAAGCAAGACACCTGTCCAGGACAGGTATGTAAAGGGAGATATCTTATCCCATCTTTCCCAGCCTTGACAAATAAGAGGAATATTGGTATGTTAAAGTCTTGATTTGAGATGTCTAACCTGAGGCAAATTTACAAGGCCTTGATTTTTCAGAAAGGATGATCCACATCATCTAAAATGTAAGCCTGTATTTAACAAAGCTCCTGAAAAACACAGCTAAACAGGAAGGTGAGCGCATGTTCCCATTCTGCTATGATGATTGTTTTGCTCATATTCTGTATCTATTCCTCTGACCTTTTTGTACAGCTGTAATGATCCAATTTGAATTTGCCATATGATTCAATGGTCTCTGTGAGAAAGACAGCATCAAGATGCAGTTATTCATACCACAAGCAGTCTGCACCACATCTTGAGCTTAATTTCTCCAAATAAGCGGCACTAGAGATAAGCTCTGATCACTATCACAAGTGCCACCCTGCTCACAAGACATTCAAACCTTTCCAGCATATCTCTGCAAGATTTTGTAGACAAAACCACAATACACAGTGCAACTCTCCTCTTCTTAATAAAGAGGACTGCAATCCCCAAGGCTGTTTGCGCAAGTTACTGTTGTGGGTACATAATGGTTGCCTACGTAGTAGCACAGCACCAGCCTCTAACTTTGTACAAAATAAGAGGATCCAGTCCTTTCTGACACAAAGTACTTAACAATCAGAATAACTATTTTATTCTGTTTGATTACTCCCCCCCAACTCTTTCCAGCTAAATCAGGCTGTCAAGCATATTTTCAATATATATAGCAAAGAAGTGTAAAATCCAACAACATATATTCCTTTAAACTGAAATTCTGCATCACCAAGTTCTTGCAAAAGTAGTGTATTAAAAGACAGCTAATTTGAAGGAAGTGTTTGCCAGTAAAAGCTGGAACACAGCCAGAAAGCTACAGTATACAAGGATTTTAATGGCTACGAAATATTTGGTACTCTGTGGTGAAATTAGTTAACAGACTAATTTTTTCTCTCTAGGCGGGACTACATTCAAAAACCTGCAGGTGTGAGACCTGAGTGTATGAGTATGCTTGTCCACACCTGAAGCCATTTGCCCACCACACAGTTTGAGCAGGACTGAGGAATGGTGCGCCTCTAAGTGAGGATTTTAAGTAGTATCAGCAGCATACTGTGATGAACATGCACCACACTCCTGCCTGCCTCTAGACTGCAGCGTCTGTTCTTCTCACAGATAATGATTGAATTTGATGGCTATATTCTCCAGAGCCTCCTTCCTCCAGCGCTGCTTCACACCTGAACAAACCCAAGTGCAAAATGCTTCCACTCCGATTTGGTAGCAGTTAGGCTACCGTCTTCACAGGGTATAAACCACATGCAAGACAGCAAAAGCTCAAGCTCTGTATGTAGCAACTCAGTAGGTCCATAGCAACTACACAAAAACATCTTCAATTTTTGCATTAGCAACATTACTTTTACCACAGTATCTACCAGACTACCACTGGCTCCCTTGCTAGGTAGGGCTTTCCAGATAAGACATGACACTGGCAATAAGTAAATGTGTGTATTATAAAAAAAAAAATCTTGAAATAGCTATTATGCATAGTTGGTAAGACCTTACCAACATTTATCAATAAAAATCAGCTATAAGAATTCATCCACAATGTTCACAGTAAGCAGAAATTGTTAATTGATAAGGAAAATCTAAACTGGCAATTACAGGACCAGTCCTAAACTAGCTTGATACAGAACTGCAGTCAAATTGTTCTCCCCTAGCATGAAAATACATCTTTTCGGTTCTTGTCAGTCCAGAAGCAAACTGATACAGAAAAAGACCTGCAGATACCTGACCACCCTTTTCTGGGCAGAAGAAAGTTCTCTTCTCCACACATCATTGACCTAGGACATACCTGCACACAATCTGGAAATATTGCTGGGTCTTACTAGTATCACACATTGCTAAAATGACAAAACAGCTTTGACCAACAAGTGTATCCAGTCCTTTCTCAACGTACCGCTGGCATTGAGACTGTCTCCTCAGCACCTTTATGATCATTTTAGCAGCAGCCAATGTTAGCACACAGGTACAAAATAGTTTTTTATTCAGCTGATTCAGATAAGGAGTCAGGGTTTGTAGAAAAGGCTAGAGGGCTTCCTAGCAGCCAAAAGAGTTGCCTGGCTATATTACTTGCCAGTGGGAGTATGTGGGGGAGTGGTAAATCTGGGACAGCACTTCCGGCATCCCCAACATAGCCAGGCACAGAATGCCCTTTAAACACTCCATAGGTGCACTCACAGGCTGTGCGAATGGCGCTGTCACTCTGCACAGCTCCACTTACCCTATACACTCTATCGCAGGTACTTACAGTCTTCAGGGTTCTCTTAAGAAGTCTCTGACATTCCTGTTGTAAGACTAGATGGGATTTGTAGGTTGCCTGAACTAGGCCAAAACTTCTGCTGCTTCTCAGGGACAAAGTAGATGTCAGATGCGAAACCCAGAAATGCACAATGCTCACAAGACCATCCCACCGGATACAACACAGGTGCACTCACTGTGAATATGTCTGAAACACTTCTGACTGATCAGTCATGTTCACTGCCACCTGTGAGGAAGTCTTTTCTTGGCTCAGCCCACTATGAAATGGATTGCTGCTGCCACCCCACAGATTCAGGGTGCTGCTGCAGTGAAACTTCTTCCCTTTCCAGCAACAGCCTCTTCCTCATCACTCTCCTCATGCCTTCCCAGTCACCACCCGATGCTCCTTGTTAGACTGAACAAGCAAAGGAGGGAGCCTGCCACCCCCTCAGCTGCATTTCTTGATGAGGCAGCTCCCTTTCTCCTCCAGGGAAAATAAAGCAGTCAACTGGGCAAAAGCATCCCATGGGCTCTCAGCTGAACCACACTGGCCTGCTCACCTTGTTAAGAGAGGGACATGGTACAGCTGTTCCCTTCGACACCCGCTTTTATCCAGGTGTGGGGAAGAAAATTGGTCATCAGAAACATGGATCCCTGCTGAGTGAGGGAAATTAATTCACACGTTTCTACCTGATTCACCTTCTTCCATATGTCCTCAGGAAAATCAAAGGACAGTGATTTCTATAGGCTCCAGTTGGGTATTATGATACTCTCGAACCACTGCTGCAATTTCTGAGAACAGAAACTTCTCACTTTTTCCCATGACTGCCCCAGGCGATTGTCTGCTGCACTCTGGTATCCCTCCTCCTGGCCAGCAGCAGCTCCTGCTGAATGCCAACCATCAACTACAGAAACGTGGTTGCCCAGGTCAGGAAGAAGTCCTTCCAAAATATTAATATTTAGCAGCAGATTGTTCAGAATTAGTTAACTATCACAGCAGAAAATATTTTCGTTCAGTCAATCACTAGCTGATTGCAGCTAACCACATAATCCTTTAGTATTATCTGTCCTTAAAAAATAATTTCTTTAAACAAGGTAGCCATCACTATCTGTAAATTTACTATTTTAGCATGGCACTTCTTTCATGGTTTTTCTACTTAGAGAAAGATTTTTATAGAATTTCTTCGGGGGGGCAGGCAGGGAGGGGGAGAGTACTGACTGTGCACCTGTTCCCCAAAGGTTCATAAATGGTCTCCATCCCTCCATTCAAGATGCGGGATTGAGTAGCGTTCGGGGTAAGAGTCTCTTTGGCACTTAGCCCTAAAGATGGTCTTTTTAATAGCCTTAAAATCTGCAGAGGGAATAGATGAACTAAAAGGTTTAATGGCTGGCTTGCATTTTACTGTGTTGCACAGGGACCATGTGGTTTTACATCCTATATCTACACTTTTGCTGAAGGTGGTTTAGAATTTCCATTTCAATCAATGCATAGCTTTTATCAGTGCTTATCCCCAAACCACATCCATTATATGGGGAAAGTAAATTATAAAAACTTGATTTCAAGATGTTAAATCATTGTCTGGGAAAGGCAAGCCTCTATGAAGTTACACAGATTATTCTGTAGCATCAGTAACAGACTACTATGCAATTCTCAGTATTGTCTCCTATTCAAAATTGTCTTTCAAATAAACCACATTTTATAGAGAGGTTGGGACTGGAGGTTTAAGGCAGATTTGTGCAACATTTTTGTTAGGGAAATTAACACCTTGGTGCTTTCTTTGTGCAGCTTTGGATTTGAAATCTCTCTAGAGGGGCAGTTTGAAAGGATAGTCATTGTTTAATTAGTACTCTTCTCAGTTAGCATCTGGAGTTAAAGATCCACAAGTAGGTATATATCCAAGAAATTCTCAGAAGAATTACCTACCAGTAACTGAATATGCAGAAGTTCAGAAAATTGCTCATCCTCCCTCACTTCAGCTTCTTCAAATTAGCAAAACCAAATGCAAAGTAAGCAGGACTGCATGCTCTTCTTCTACATCCATGCTCAAAGAGTACAACCCAGAGGCAGCTATAAAATCACTTTCTTTTCCAGTTCCTAAACTCAACACACGCACACCTAAGAACAGATGCAGGTAAGGTATGCTCTGAAAACAACAGTAATATTATTAACCACAAAAGGTCAATATGGTCCTACTTAGGCATGCATACAGCTGGTCTGGGTATCAAAACTGTTAAGGACCAATAGCTGCTCAGAACGCTGGAAAAATCAGGATCTTGCATACAGATTTGGAAGCCGAAGTTTAGGTATCAATTCAACTATGTGGAGACTTTCACAGCTTCTAAGGAAACCACCCTCACTAGCAGACTATGATGCATGTCTTGTTTAGTCAGCCCACAACTACTACTTGATGAAACAGCATACAGACAACAACAAGCAGAAACAAACATTTAGTAGGGAGACTTGGGTAGAAAAAAAAGAAATCCTGCCTGCCACTCATGAATTACTAGCTGTTTTGAACCATTACTTCAAGGACTTTAAAGGACTCCGGTAGCTTGATTCTTTATAGAGACTTTAGGCAAAACTAAGCCAAACCACTACACTAAAAATTACAAGTCACTTATTCTTATTTGCTATTGCTTTACAACAAATTCCTTTTTTCCTAACAACTGCTGTGTAAAGGTTTGCTTATGGAGGGCTGTTTCTACCCACGGGAAGAGCAAGCTGTTCCATATAGGTTACCACACTGGTGGGAGGAGCAATATAGCTCCAGCTCTTCACCTCACCTCTAGCAAGGACAGCTATGCTGGCAACTGCTCCTGCCCTACTGAGCAAGGAAGCGGCTGGAGTATGTAGGCAGCAGCTACCTGGAGAGGAAAGGAGGGGTAGCTCATATCAGTGCTTCTCCTCTCCCTACAGCAGCAACGGCTTTCCTGTCCTGGCCTTCATCCTCGGAGCAGAGAATCACAACTTTGCTTTCAGTTCTGAGAAGCCTTAAGCCAACTCTGTGTACGAATACCTGAAAGCAAGACAGCTCAAGGTAAACATACTAAAATCATTAATTTTTATATGCCATTAATGTATATGAGTACACAAACAGACCAACAATTTCTAGTTGAAAATCCTCTATGGCAGAGCCAAACTCACTGTATGCTGAGAGAAGCCATGATGAGGAATCTTTCTCTTTAATTTGTAACAAGCCTGAAAAACAAAGTCATCCAACATCCAGGGAAACATCATCTCCAACATTCTTAGCAAAATGAGTTTATGTCAGTTGTAAGTAATTTTATTTTCTGGGAAAAGAATTCCATTTGTATCATGCCAAAGACAACAGAAGGCCACAGGTATTCCTCAAGAAGGTTGGTTCTTTGCCTTCTGAAATGAGATGAGCCAGTAAGAAATTAGTCAGAAAACCAAGGAGAGTTGACTGAGTGGGGATACACAGTGCAAGCTGTGTTTGCACCGTCACACATCTGCCGCCTGTTTAGATGTAAATTCAGTATTCCAGGTCCCAGACCACTTGCTGCCTAAGGAAATAACGTTGAATCACGAGTGAGCACAGGAAGGCTGGGGAGGGGAGAAGGGGAATGCCAGTTGCACAGCTTTTACACTAATCCTTATCAGACTACTCTCAGGGCAGAATACCTGTTCTCTCTTGCTTTCTTAGCTGGAGGTAAGATGCCTTTACTGGGAGTGAGCTGTGGGTAACAGGGAAAAAATGGTAAGAGAACAAATAATATAAAACACTGGAGAACCAGCTGGTAGGGGAACTCAGTCTACTCTTGTATTCAGCAAACAGGAAGATTTTTCCCCTCCCCAAACAACCCTCCATGGCAGCTACTAATTAGCAACACTGGCGCTGGTATGGAGAATGAGCCTGCCTCTGAGTTCAGCTCTGCCTCATGGCAGAGGCATGCTTTATTACTAATGCACCAGTTTGCTGCTGATCATGGAACAGAAATAGATTTAATGTGGGTACATATGTGTGTTTTTCTTATACTCATTTTTCGTATACTGAATATCTCTGCAACTAGGGTAGTTAAAAACAGAGATGGTTTCATGGAAGAAAGAGCTTTTCATTACAGCTACCGTGTTTAGCAGAAACAAAAATGTCTATGAAAGCCCACTGTTGTAGGTCTACACAAAGAGCCTCACACCTGAAAACCAAAAATAATGAACAGGAGAGAGATTCGGTAAAAGTGCTAACATGTAATATTGTAATGCAACTAGGAAATGGTAGTGATTGCGTATTTATTCTCACAGAATAAAAACATTAGTGTACCAAAAACATACACAGTATTTTAGCAGCCACAATCAAGCAGGATCAGAGCCCCAGAGATCCTACGCTCTAACAGAGGAATGTATTTACAAATATATCATTAAACCAAATATTTAACCTGCACGTGAGAGATGTCACGCAAGCAAGCTTAATTCTGTTTTTCTTTCATTGTGGAATTTCCTAACTTGCTGAGAAAAAAACCCAGGCCACAATTCCTGTTCTTCCCCTGTATTTCCATTCACACCCACCCACTTCAGCTCCTGCCCCTTTTTTTGTGTTCCATCCATCTTGCTTGCTCCTGCCCTCCCATACCCTTGGCCCTGCTCAATCTCAGCTCTGCTTGCCCTCACCCCGCCTGCTATCTCTTCTCCCACACAGCAGTCACCAGTTCCCCTTCCTCTGCCTCTAGGCAGAGGACCTCTAGGTCCTCCAAAGACCCTCACCTACTTTCTCTTCCACTTACACCCTTCACCCCCCTTTCCAGCTCCTGCTGCTCCCTCCTTGCTCTCCCCAACTCCCCAGGCCCCTTCTGGGGTCTCTGCACCCAACCTCCCCCGCTCCACATGCACTCGTGCCAGCTTTCCTTCAGGCTGCAACAGCAAAAGCTCTGAGAAGACAAGGGGAAAATCAGTCCTGGCACTGCACACTGCTGCAATGGGAAAAGATTAAATGCAGAGAGCAACAAACGCAGACCCCAAAGCCCTAAGATGAAGCGTATTCAGTTGAGTGGGCATCAAAAATATCTGAAGGGACAGAACATGCTGCATGGACACAGAATCTTCAGAGCCCTACAGCAATATGCACAAATGTATTTAGGCTTACAGCTCCCGCCTAAATGTCTACTTCCCCGCCCCCCAAAACCTACAGCTCATCAGAAGACTGAACACCTTTGTGAATCTTGAGCTCAGCCATTAGGTTCTGACAAGTCTGCCTGCTGTGTGAGCTAGCTTAGATTTTCAGAGACTCACAAATTGACTAAAAATGGAGAACTTACTTAACATAGCTAAATGTAGACTTGGATGGATGCCCTGACAAATTTCAAGTTTCTGCTTGAAAACAGACTAGAGCTTCAAAAGCAAAACAGGTAATGCTTTTATTTCAAGACAGGCAAAACATCTTCACTCCTTAAACTTGCTCTCAGAAATGGACAAATTTACTTGAAACTCTCCCACAATGCAGCCTGAGGCAGATGCTTGGCCTCAAGAAGTTCACCCTAAATGCTTACAATTTGAAAAGTTGTATACAATTTAAATTGAGGTCTCTATAACAGAAAGCACCAGGTTACAGTATCTTCATTCATAATTAGCACGTACACACTCAGCTTTTTAATTGCATTTTCCACATTCTTGCCATTACAGCTACTGTAAACACCACCCTCAAAAATTTAGCCGTCGTTTTATATCAGCACTATTTTGTTCTGCTGGGGGAGCACAAGCCGGCCTACTAGGTCTTTAAATGGATTTGATGACCAGCTTTGCAAGAAGGCGCAGACTGTGACTCATATCAAAGATTCTCTGTATTTCTCCTCCCATGTTTCTTCAAAATATTTGAAAAAGGTTATTTAGAAGACTGTTTCACCAAGATGAAGCTGCTAAAGACGTCTGTATGTGGGCAAATGTTGCAAGCCACTTGAAACAGAAAGGAATTAAACAAGGGTGTGTTTCCTTCTTGTTCGATGCTCTTGTGACCACTCATTTTGAGGATTCTTGGCTCCGCACTGATGATAGTATGATTTGATGGTGCTCAAACCAGTGCAAAATTGGCTTCTGCATTTCAAAACTGAACCTGATTATTTTGCCTGTCTCCTCTTCTGAGGGACAAACTTCAGTGAAAAGATGTAAAAACAAGTTAAGTTATCCGTGTATGTCACAGACTGATCTTTATCATCCAGGACTCCACAGAGCAAGAATTCCACATCAAGAATTACTGGAATTGTGAGGTTTTCACCAACACTTGACAGGGCTTCTTTGATGGAAAAGGCATGTTATGGTAACCCAAAACTTCCACTAGTGTTTATTTTAATGTAAAAAAATATTAAATCTATCTTGGATTTCTTTGCAAACACGCGAAAAAGTTGGCAGGCTTGCTGCTGCTTCCAACCAGTCCTCCAGGACCTTCATTTCATTATTATTAACAGCGATTTCCCCTGACTATCAGTCAAACTTGCTGTGCAAGGCAAAGCTGAACTGCCACACAACTTTTAGCTGATGGGCTCTGCCAGACATTCTGAAGAACAATATTGGAATATTTTTAAAGCTGTTACAAACCTGGCCTATATTCTTTCCCTTCAATAATGTCAGCATAAATCTCAGAAATCATGATTCAACCTCTGAACAAATTGATGGCTTTACCAGAACAGAAAACATACTTAAAAATGGGTCCTACAGATCAATACATCCATTAGAATGGGTCACCAGAACCTATTCGTAACTCCCTGTTGTGAGGGATGTCACAAGCTTAAGTAGCCTACAAGCAAACAAAAATGACCAAAGAGTCACCTCATTGTCTTTCTGAGGTAGTCCCTGTTCGAACAACACAGGGTATTTCAGCAATCTCCACAGTTCTGTGAAGGTTATAAAGATTCTGTGAAAGTAGTGCAAATAAAAAAAAAAAATGAATAAAACATTTCCAGTAACATGGAATTCTCTTTACTCAAACTTTCCTTAGTCAAACTTTTTAAAAATAGGTTATAAAGTCTGCTAATTATAGAGTACTGAGCCTCATTCCGTCAATCACAGCACTGGATCCACTCAGAATAAACACTACCACTACTGATAAATGTACAATATTCTTCTTAATACCATTTGGCTCCTTATATGAGCAAGGGCATAATTAAGGTGCTTGATGCTGATCTATGCAGAATGCTCATGTTTAAAGGAGCTACTGTCAGTATTTCACATTGCTGGATGAAGTGTAACTGTCGTGGTTTAACCCCAGCCAGCAACTCAGCACCACGCAGCCACTCACTCACTCCCCCCCACCCAGTGGGATGGGGGAGAGAATCGAAAAAAAGTAAAATTCGTGGGTTGAGATAAAGACAGTTTAATAGGACAGAAAGGAAGAAAATAGAAGTAATAATAAAATGACAATAATAATAACAAAAGAATTAGAATATACAAAACAAGTGATGCACAATGGAATTGCTCAATACTCAGCGACCGATGCCCGGTTAGTTCCCAAGCAGCAATCTGCCCCCCCTGGCCAACTCCCCCCACTTTACAGACTGGGCATGACGTCCCATGGTATGGAATACCCCTTTGGCCAGTTTGGGTCAGCTGTCCTGGCTGTGTCCCCTCCAAACTTCTTGTGCCCCTCCAGCTTTCTTGCTGGCTGGTCAGGAGAAGCTGAAAAATCCTTGACTTAGTCTAAACACAACTGAGCAATAACTAAAAACATCAGTGCATTGTCAACATTATTCTCGTACTAAATCCAAAACATAGCACTATACTAGGTACTAGAAAGAAAATTAACTATCCCAGCAGAAACCAGGACAGTAGCAAACACTAATGAAGAACTTTGTCATGGTCTTCTAAAGAAGTCTTAATAGCCTGGGAATCCTGACACTGAACACTTTAGTTCATTCAAATCTCATTTCCCAGTCCTTCACCTGCAACTACCCATCTTTGATTCCAGTCAGAAAAGTTAACCTTTTTTTCCCTCTATCAGATGTATCACTCTACTGTCAGGAGGTTGTTGCATGAATCCAGACTCCCCATATACTCACAAGTACCTATCCAGAAGAGGCAAAGCAGATAACATGCAGTAACATACTTTCACAATGCTGCAAGGAAACAGGACATTAAAATTACATATTCTCATTTGTTCAACACAATAACTTTACATCCAACTATTAGTGTTTTCACATTCTGTAATATCGTTATGTGTGCTTCTGTGATGCACATAATCCTCTTCTCTTTAGGAAGCTCCAGGAAACACACTTGTTGATTCACACCAGAGCAGAACATTATTCAATAAAACTAGTATTCGTAAGTGTGTGAATGTGCAACAAAAAGCAGGTAAAGTGGATCCCAAAAGAGCATCTCATTTTTGCATCTGTATTTTTGCTGAGATTATTCAAAATGCATCCCAGTTACAAGAGATCTCACAACACAGCTATTACACTTGTGCAGGGATGCCATTTGAATTAGGTAATAAAACCTCCCGAGTAGTAAGATTTTAATTCTCAGTATTTGGTATTGCACAAAGACTTTAAAATAGCTTTTTATGGTATTGGAATGAGATGAACAGAATAACTCCAATAAATATACAAAAGGGGTTTCTCTTAGTAGCTCTGTCCTACTTTTAAAGCTTTTACTCTAATAGCAATGCTATTCTCTGCCTCCCCTGTAGCAGTTTGCACAGTTTTCTCCTGTCTTTGTAGCATGGCTAATAAGTTCTGGGTTAGAGCAGCTTAGACCTCAGGCTACTAGTATGTTGAAATCAATTATGCAAAGCCCATTCATTTTGATACAATGTACTAAACTGCTGCTGTCACCGCAGATAGAATGGCTGCTCAGATTGGTTTCTTGGATTTCTCCCCCCCTCTTCTTTTTTATCATTACAATGTCTTCATCCATTGCCAAAGTTGGCATTCTTTGTCAAATACACTGCCTCGTACGTGGGATGCAATGCTCACTTCAAGGTTAATCAAAACCAACTTGAAATTCCCGTAGCAATGAAAGCTGAAAACACAAATTCTGCATATAGCATCAGTTTTACACACAATGAGATTAAGAACATAATTCATTCAGTATATCAAATCACTGCTTTGGTTACAAATGACTATTCCAAGATTAAAGAAAGAAAATTCTCTAAAAGTGTAAAAGCTGTACAAATTAAGAAGCCCTTCTCTAATCTTCATTTTTAAATGGATAGACTATGTGTGTATTAACAAGATACTGTGATACAATTATTTGCATATAAATTTAGGATGTAGGTGTATACCTTACAGTGGAAGTGGCATTAGCTATCTCAGATTTCTTGTCAAATTTACTTTATTTTTATAACATATTCATCCATTTCAATGGCAATAATAATTATTATAACAAATTATTATTTATCATAATAGAACAAGGAACAATAGTAGAGACATTGTGACTATGTATGTGAGGTTTCTTAAGACACCCAAAACCAATCCATTAATTCAAAGGCACTGAAATGCGTGGACTTCTCAAGGAGCTTTTCAACTTGTAACACTGGTAGGAAAGCTGATTCTTTTTTTAAAAAAGTGAACATTTCTCTGTCAGTTTAGTATGCCAAGTCAGCTCACCAAAGGGTCAGACAGGAACCAGAAAGGAGGAGGGAGCAGGACTACCGCTTTTGGCAGTAGCAAGCCATTTCATTGGCACAGCCAACTCATGCAACCTCACATCCTACCTTACTAAAGGATTTGAAAAACAATGTGAAAATGTACTAATGCCACAGAAAATCATGAACTTACCATGTATGATTCAACATTACATCTTACTCAGAAAGTAACAGCCCTTAAAATTGTATTTGAGCCCATAAATGAAGTAAAATGTTAGTGGCAAAAGAATCACAAGTGGCTCACATGTTGCCAGGGAGATAAATTCAAAAAGAAACAGGAAACAATGCTTCAGTCTATAAATGTGAGGTGCTAATGTGGAAGGAGGGGCATAACTTTCAACTTGCAGATCCTGAGCTTATACAAAAGACCCTAAACAAAGGACACACAAGAACCCCTTGGGAGGGCTGCTGAAAACAAAGTATCAGTACTTCACTACAAAACTGAGAGTGTATTTCCAGGTACCATTATTTCTGACAGCGAAGCCAATTTAAAAAGAATCTGACTTCCTTCACCCCTCCATGCACAGCCCGTTGTTTCCTCCAAGGTGCCAACGCAACTGCTTGAGGTATAACTACAAGGCATATCACAGAAATGCCCCAGATTAAAAAAGACAAAAAACCCTTCTAATTGGACTCAATAACGGTGACATGAATACTTTCCAATAGTAAGAATGATACAGCACTTGAATACAGAATAGGGAAATGCTTGAACTAAGTCATGCATCACATAATGCAAGGCTGTAAAGTTACAGAGCAATTTCTCTCTGAGTATACAGGCCTGAGTCTCAAAGACTACATTTCTACATGCCTCCTGGACAGATGAACACGCAACCTAATTATTCTGAGCCTAACTTACCCCTTCACAAGAGTACTTGAGAACTAACAAACAGAAAACATGCAAACTATCTGTAAAAGAAACACCTGGTGACCAGTCACACCTTTAGCTTGGACACTATCAATTACAGACCATCCTCAAACTTATGCAAAGTTTGGGAAATAAAGAAGGTGCAACAGGCCACAGGAGAGAGATGTCCATTGTAAACACTGTGGGAATGTAAACACAGTGCAGCGTAAATGCTGCTGGTGTTGGCAGAACGCTCATTTTCTGCTCTGCTGCTGTGGGACTAGCTTACCAGCGCCTGCAAAACTTGTTTCTTCCCCATCTCTCAGCCTCCCCCAAACCCTTTCAATTCAATCTCAAACTGCAATGATCATTAAAAACAATGAGTATGTCTGGCGCAAGTAAACGTGCCTTGACTATCAATGATTCATTAAGTACCTGGCACTGGATCCATAATATGGGATTCTGACATGGAAAGAAAAGCTTTAGAGCTCATTCAAAAGTACGAGCTTTACATATAAAGGAGTTAAAAGGTGCATCTCTGCCTAACAAGTAAGAGAAGGCTAAGTCCTTTGTGATGATGTTGATAGTTTCATCCTCTGTATAAACTAATTTTCCTATTTAGATACCACCTTTTCCAAATCACAGATAAATTAAGTCAACTTTAGCTAATGTGGTAATGATTTGTAGTGAGTGGCAGAAATTCCCCTGTAATTATGCATGAATTGATGTGTGATTTCCTAATGAGCTTAAGTGAAGAAATCATCATTTTGTGATAAATGCTTTATTTCTTAAAATGCTCGTAACACATTTCTAATAAATTTAATCAAGTGACTCGCACTCATGTAACATTTACAATTATTAAGTGTGCAGTCTTTTACACTGCCTTATAGCTTTGGCTGATTGCTGTGTGTTAAAGTTTAGCATTTCATAAACATGGTTATAACAACCATTATGTTATTTTTGCTCAGAACTATGAATTATTTCAGTTTGAAGTTAATTTACGTTCTGTACAATTTTGTGCCTCAAAGGCAAAATTCTTTCACCATTTAAATATGGGTATACACATTAGGAAATGAAATCAAGTGCTTCTGCCTTTCAGAACATACCTTGTCCTTCATATGTCATGTGAGGGACAGCAAAGTCTCACTACAGTAAGCTTATTACTGGATTCCCAATTTAAAAGAACTCCCAGAGTACAACTACTTCATCTCTCTGAAACATCCTTGATCAGTCACCCCCAGTCCTTCCAGCTCTCCTGGCTGAAAACCAGTACAAGTTCAACTTGGTAGCAGACCTGAATTTCTGTGGGAGCTAGGGAGGAAGAAAGCTTTCCAAAATGACCTGAAGGCATCTTATTCTATGGTCTCTTTACCAACAATTTTAGCTCAGATCTCCCCTTCTATAGCAAGCTGCTATAGGCAATGGATGACCTAAGGGAGTCGCAGAGCTAGAGACTTCTATGAGTGGCCCCATACTTAAAGACTGGAAATCAGATACTTCCTACACTTCCACACATTCAGGTGCTGGAACTTAGGTATCCCCAAGCCTACCATATGGGTTAGCAACTTCCTAAAAGGAGGTCTGCCTGACCAAGGGGAGCATCCAGCTCTGCTATGCTTCCTCACACTCTCTTCACCAATCCCTTAAAAGGTAGAAGAAGAAACTTGTCTTGGCATTCCACATCTGTAAGAAATTTTTGTTTGATTTCTCACTACAAATAAAAACCTTGTATAAAAAGAATATTAAACTCAAGATGGTGAAGCTGGCCAGTTTTAAATGCTAAATCAGTGTAAATGGTACCAGTAGTAAATCTCAAATGCCACGATTCCTTACACAGTGCTGTCCCTAGAGCTAGAAAAGATCATTCAAAGAATTACACATTAGCACCTCAAAAGACAAGATGAGATCTTACATGTATCAAATACAAATGTTTATTTTGATGCTAGGGTGGACTGGATCCATTTAAATTCAAGTTACCATGAAGAATATAGTCTAAAAATAAACCCATACTGCTATCTCAAGAACAAAAAGAACGAGGCTTGGAATAACTACTTGAGCACCTGAGTTCCCTGGAACACATCATTAATGCATAATTATCACTGAATACATTGATTTTGGTTTGAACTTAGTAACTTATCAGTGAACCCCAGTTCCAATGATTTACATTCAAAAGGATTTTATTACATGTTCAGTTCCCTTAGGACACCTAGAAGAATTGTAGCACAAGTATATTTTAGCAAATCTCTCTCTTAAGAACCTCTCTCTATATTATAGCTGTTAATAAATCCATCTAGATGATAATCTTCCTTCCTAACTTCCCACCTGTTCCCACATGAGGTCAAAAAGGTGAGTGACAGTGACAAACTGAAATCCTCTTCCCTGAGCAGGTATTCATTCCTCCCTGATCCTCACAGGCATTCTTCAAGTTCTTTTTTCCCCCCACTCTGGTATACAGTTAAATCACAGGAGAAGTCAGAATCAAGCTTTGGATTCCTCTGTCCTGCCAACCTGTTATTGCCAAATTTTATCCTCCCGCAGCCAGAATATGTTTCACAGCCTAATTCAGACCATTTAATCATCCTCCTTCAAATATCTGAACCTCTCCTCATCTAAGTTACACTCCCTGACTGTGTATTTGTTAAAGTTTTTATGTTACGATCGATAGATAACAATGCCAAAGATTAAAAAAGGATATGGTGATCATGTAGGCTGGGATTTTCAAAGCAGTAAGATACTGAACTTCCATCAGAGTCCAATGGAGTTGGGCTTCTATTTGTTTTACATGCCTCTGAATATCTGGGGTCTAATATATCAAAGATACAGTGTGGGAAAGACAGAAGAAGAAAATGTTTTGAAAGATGTAGGAGTAGCAGTTCTCTTCAGAAGAAGGGTAAGTAATTGTCAGTTGACTTAAATGCTCAAGCTTCAGGAAAACCAAACATCCCGACTTGCTTCACTTTAAGGCTCAGTACATAGTCTCCTTAATTCTGCTGCTTGCTTACAACAAAATACTAGCTTTTTGGTATAAAAGTTAACAAAGCTTCAATTTACTGAACCTCAAATGTCAAAATTTGCATTATTCTCCTGCAGCTGTGTGTGCTATTCCAACTGGCTCACACTAAAAAAGCCCATCAAAAAAGCAACCAATGCATGCACTGTTTTATCAAAAGCTGCTCAAAATCTCACTTTTCTGTTGTAAAATTCTTCTGAATAAAGTCAGGTACATTTTTCCTACCTCTGAAATATTTATTTATTTAATTTACAAAAATAAATACTGCATTTCTAAGTATGTAAAGGACAGGACATTGCAATTTGCTTTTTCAAGTAAGTACATTAAGCATCCAATATTTCTCACTTAAGTAAAAATCATACATTATCCTTACACCTTTTGTTATACGTGCTAAGCCAGAGGCTCTACATTGTGTTTCATTTCTCTCCTCAAAAAGGTCCTGTATTTAGAGTATTTAAACAGTATTTTTCTTCAAGAGGTTTTTTATATCGTATGGGTCTAGAGGTAGTGTTTCTCCAATCTTGTATCCTGTATATGGGATCAGTTACAACATGAGTGACCATTCCATATTTCAGCATAAAAACCCTTCTAAAAGGCAAAATACTATAAAATCATCAGGAGATTGTAATATTAGCATTGTGTTTTCTCTGTCTAAACTCACATCCTGTAGTAAAAAGGGAACATTGCCTTCATATGATCCTGATCTCAGGTTAATTCATCAATAATATTTTATAATTTTATCTGGCCATCTACATTTTATGAATGTTATCTGCACTTTCCACTAAGCTGTAAAAATAATGAACAATATAAATCCTATTTTTTATGCTCCCCTGAAACACTGAATAGTCAAACCTAAGGCATAACATCACTAAAACGCAAAAAGAAAAATGCACAATCAGACCATTTTTAGAGAAAGACTGTTGAGCTACACACTTTTTCGTTCACATAGATTAGTTTTGTAAAATGAAAACAAAATACGTTGTTTCTCCTTTCTATAAATATACTGGATTCTAAACTGATAACATGTACACAATCTGTCAGGCAGTAAGAGACAGTTATATATATTGTTTACTGTTTACCTAATAACACAGGCTAACTAATTTTAGAATACTACTATCCATGATGGCCAGCCGACAGTAATAATACTACTCATTTCACTCGAGTAAATATCCTTGCAAATTTTGCCAAAATAAGGGGACAAAATCTAGCAGTACTGCAGCTATGAAGTGTTTTCTAACTGACTGGAATGCACCATACCTGCGGTGAACACCCGCACGAGCAGGTAAAGGCCAGAGACATCACAGCATGCAGCTACTATTTACAGCTCCAGCTAAAGAGTGTGCTTCAGTATATATCTAAATAAAATAAACTTGCAAATACTTTTCAAAACAGGGACCTCTCTCATCAGCTGTATTGTCTGTAACTGCACATTCAATTTCAACTGTAAAAGAGGACAAAGAGATTAATACTAAAATACCACAGTAGCAGGCACGACATAAAAGCACAAATTTTTAATATGTTAGCATTACCTGTGGCAGTGAATATTTTTATTGTGACTGACAAATTTCACTTTATGTTGAACTATATTGGCATTAACAAAAGGCATGGAATGGATGGGATGGAGAGAAAACAGGTACACTACCCTCAAAACTGTTTCTGAGAGTAAGCTGAGATTCTTTGGATGAGTTAGTAGAGACCTTGTATAGTCATGTTCTTGAAAAGTTAGTGGTATTAAATGAATAGTAAATAGTACAATTTACCTCCAAAAATTACAAGCCCACTCCAGCATTTGCCAATATAGGATATGTAATTATTGAAACACATTGAAGATTAATGAGCACACTGAAATATACCCACACCCCCTGCTTCAGTGCCACCTGGAGTCAAAATTATGGCATTAACTCACAGTCTCTGCATCCCAGGAACCAGTGCCAAAGAATCCTTGTTAAGTTATAATTACAAGATTTCTGTTTTGCCAGCCACTTCAGGGGCAGATGCATGTGATCTCAAGATGCCCACTCTTTAGTATTAGATGGAAACAGGATAAGATCGTTAATTAAAACTAGTTTAAAAATGAAAAATTACAAATATTTTCTATAAATTGCTCTCATCTTCCAGTGCACCATAACTACAGTCTGTCCTACACAAGCCTACATGGTTTTGTAATTAAAGTTTTACAGAAGAAGGGGAAATATATTTCTAAGGAAATATACTTTGGCATAAAAAAATTATAATATTAAAACAGAGATATATCAGAGTATATCAAGAGTAGTAGTCCAGCATCAGATGAAGTGTGGTTTAGCTAGTTTTTTAAACTTAGTCCGGGTTTTGCCACATTACTTTCTTCATGTGATTCTATGAAATTTTAAATAAATTCAGAATGATGAAGGGAATAACTTCCCTGCCTCATGCCGTAGTAGAAAGAAGGCTGACTGCAGTAACTTCCACTTTCTTACATACAATAAAACCCTTGAGACATTCCTCTTAATAATCACTGACAAATGCAAAGAAAAACATAAAATAAAGACCTGAGTAAAGTTTTAGGAAGAAGGGGGACTTATCAGTTGTGGAATTCATCTGGGTATGACACAGGTTGCTGCAGACATAAAGCCATTGAAAGTCCTTGCTTCAGGGTTCTGGAATATAAAATATTCATGGTGTATAATTTTGCATAATTTGTTTAGCTACTGAAGCATAATTTAGTTCCTTGGTGCACAGATACAAAGAAAAGAATGAAGGAAAGAAGAACATATTTTACCAAACTAAAGGTTTTCTACTATTCTGTTGTGTGTGGTGTATGACATCCACATGCATACAAACGAGTCTTTAGATATTACAGATATGTACAGATATCAATAACAAAGCATCTTTAATGTGTTTAGTGTTAGATTCTCATGCTTTTGTTCATTTGCTGAAGATACTGACTTCCCCCCAGCCACATGCTGTACTCTCAGTAATATATCTGAGTTGGGCATAGTCAAGATCCAGATTCAGAAAGCATCTTCTGCTGTATTCACCAGCTCTAGGCTAGTTTGTACTTGCTCAAATGCTCTGTATACAAAGAAAAAGCACATCTTTATAGTTGCGTTATTTAATCCAGGAAGTGCTGTGGATAGGATAGTCAAAGCTATTAGTATTTCAGCCTGATTTCCCTTCCATTGAGCTAAGTCTAATCTGAAATTAACTCAGCAAGTTCAGAACACAAAACCACACACTCTGCCCTGGATTTGCAAAATCAAACCCAAATCCAGGGTTGCCCCTGACAAACCCACATCCTTTTTCTGACATTCACTCTGCACCGAAGTCCCAGCAACTAGATTCAAAAGAACAACACGAAATAAGAGCACGTGCTCATTCCTTTTTAACCACCCTTGCTTGTTTGCACTTTTACTCAGTTGCATAATAAAAACAATTGCAAGATAGCGTTGAAAGAAAGGGCCAAGACTTCAAGAGCTCACACTTAAAAATACAACATACAAGAGACAGGGAAGGGGAAGAGTGGCAACAAGATAATGAGAGTCCGTGATAATTCTTCTTTTACTGAATTTGTGTGTTATACTTACAGTCTATCATCTGCTTTTTGAAAATTTCATTATATGACATTTTAATAGAATAGATAATTAAAAAGAGTAACTTTTTCCATACACAGAGACAAAAAGATTCCTGATGATATTTCTGTGAATCAAGTTTTGTTAATTTTTCTTCCAACTTACACACGTGCAGTCCCTTGGAAACACCTAAACAAATATACATAGATACACAGGTATCAGAAGGAATTTTAAGATAAATATTTTGGGAGATTGTTTTTCCATTGTTTTTCCATATTTATTGTGACAATATTTTTGCAACCATCTATAAACCATAATAGACTTTATACTTCTAAATAATGGCTATATCTCACTTCTTTCTTCTCTTATTCCAAACACACTTCACAGGGAGTTTGGCCCGAGCAAGAGCTTTTGGATTACGGCACTACCAAATACAATGTGCAAATAAAACTACAAACATTAACATGCATTACATCTTAGGGAAGAACTCTCGTAAGTTAATAAGGGAGTTAGGCTCTCCATTTCCCTCAAAAAACTAGACCAAACTGAGTATTTAACTACATTTAGAACTTTTCAGATATCCCATCTTAGTTCTTACAAAACTCAGATGGAGAAATATAGATAGACAGATAGACAGATAGATGTATTGCTCTGCTCTTCCACTTAGCCACTGAAGCCACAGAGAGCTGCTCATTTCCTGTCACAGTACAACAGAGCCCAATAGCAGGGAAAAAAAGGGATGAAAATCATCATGGAACAGGCTACACACACCTGATTTTGAAAGACACTTTCTTGAATTCTGAGGCCTTTTTATATGGAAAATTACTTCTGTATATTTATTTATAATCTAAGTTTCCTCATGTAAAAACCACTAATTTCAGTCCATTATGCCAGCTTCAACATAAGTAGTATGCCATAATGTGGAAGGCCTGATAAGGAGAAAAAAAATACCAATAACTGAAAGATATTACGACCTTACTGGTACGTACAAAAGGGTAAAACAGGAAACCATCTATTCAGCACAACCCCAAATGAGTTTCTGACCTGCTGTTGCCAGAGGGAACATAATCTTGTGCAAAATTACTTTCCTATCATTTAATTCACATAAAATTCAAAAGTACATAAAACAGATAGGGAAGGAAGACAGAAAGAGAGTAAACACACAATAGAAATTCCTGCAAACTGCAAATTTTCTTCAGATTCCCTAACCAGCAGATCAAACGTGACCATTTCCAAGTTAACTGCATGTCGGTTCTGCCTTTGTATCTCAAGAAGCTCTGGGAGCAAGAATTACCTGGGCTTGGTCAACCAGCAGCAGCATATGTATTGCCTGCATTTACCATCTGTTTGCAAAAGAACAGAGTGATAGTATATAACATAACAGTTATTTAAAGCCCTTTGGAAAATCAAGTCACTACTGCTGAGTGTTTCTATACCTCAGGCTATATGAAGACAAGTTAAGTGCTGATTCTGAACTCTACCATTTTGTTCTATTTCACTACGATGGGCAGGCTGGGAGTTACCCAAGACAACGAACGTAGCCATAACCCTTCTTCATGGTAAACATATAATTTCCCCAGTGATCCAGTAAGCAATAACAAAAAGTTATGTGTAGTACATATAGTGTTTCTATTCCCCTGGGTTTAATATGGCTCACAGTAAAATTGATTTTCTGGAATCCTGCAATAAACCTCATCAAAGTAAATGAAACCCACGCTGGCTTTTTATAAAGTGATTGGATTCAGGGTGATAAATTAACCCTCACCGTCAGAAAGACTCCCAATAATGCACTTGCTCGATTAAGCTCCTCCAGACTCTGTTTAGATTTTAATTTTTCTATAGGACCTACTTAACTTTCCCAAAGCTTCCAACCTAATGCTTGCAGAAGGCACAGCAGCTGAAAACTATACTTCTTCTTCTCAGACTAAACAGATCAACCAGATTTATATTTGCTGAGCACTTGCTTGACACTATTCTCTAACCTATATAAAAAAAATACTGGTAGCTATTCATATCCTGTGGGAGTGAGGAGGAGGAAAAAAATTACTTTCTGCTTACTAAAAGTTCCTAATCAAACACCAGGAACTGAGAGGGATTTAATAATTCTAAACTTTTGTACACACGTGAAATCAATATTTGTAAGAGATGCTACAGCAACATCCAATGGATATCCTGCAATAACCTACAGAAGCCTGGCTCACAACAGGCTCTCCTGCACTATCCATTCCCAACAGATGATTCTCACCTGAAAGGACCACCTAGACTTGCCAAGGTATATTATTCCTAATTCTTTGCCAGTCTTTGGACATTCCAGTTTTTCCACTGTTCAGCTCCCATTTCAGCAGGAGGCAAAATAATAAATTCAAAGTGACCTTCCCTAACATTCCTCAACAGCCTCTAGTGACTTTCTTGAATAAAAAAAGTGTATGATATCTATGCACAGCTACCATGCAATATGTATGAAAACTATTTTTGTTGCCATATTTATTCCTGGTTAAATGAAAAAATTATTCATTTAACCAGGAGTAAAACCTCCGAGATTTTTTTTCTCATTTCCCAGCCTGTCTAGGGAAAACAGGCTGCAGTAAACAATCATGCCCTATTTTATTCCTACTTAAATGAATTATCATAATAATAATTACTAGCAAAAACATCTGGTTTCTGCTCAGCACAGACGGCAAATTCTTTGACACATTGTTTGCATTTCCCCTTCTTCTTAGTCTCCAGGCTGAGGGTCTCAGGCTTTTTTTAGACCAGTATACATGCCAGCCTCACAGCATGCCTGATCGTACAGATTTATGGAGACACTGCTGATGACCATAAAATATCTTCTCTGTTTTTTCTGCCTCTGGAAAATTATGCCTTTGTAATAATATCATCTCTTCAGAGCATTTCCCTGCTTTTTATACAGATGACATTTGCATGTAAACAAGTTCTTGCTATTTTTCTTCACTACTAAACAACAGCCAAAAAAAGTAATGTTCCCTTTGACATCATATTGGCCTGTTATTGTAGAATGATCCTAATGTCACTGTTTAAGGTTTTGAATTAGAAAAAATTGGGCTGTCCAATAGAAGCTCTTTAACTTGCAATTTAATGAATACTTCCACTGTAACAGAAGATTGTTATTTTGTGGAAAAGAGCAAGAAGAATTAAAAATCAACTCATTTATCATGTGAGACTTTAAACAGTAGTGATACTTAAGTACACTAACAGTATCATCTTTTGCATTCCCATAATGCCGTTTTATGAGAGGATCTGCATTAGAGGCTGCTTGAGTTGCTCTGGCTCTGCTGAACAACACTGGAAAGGAAAGGAGAGCCTCAAACTCAGCAGCAGCCGTGGTCCAAGCAGCCCAGAAATACGAAATGGTTAGGGGCGGGGAGGGGACCACACGAAGTCAAATACTGCCTGCAGTCATGATCTCTGCACATTTTTCCTCATGGCAGAAGGGGATGTAATGCCCCTGAGAGTCTCACTGTGTTTTAAAGGGTGATATGTATGAAGAAGCCTAGTCAGGGCCCAAAAAAGGTTAAGAAACCACCAGACAAGAAAGAACTTAACACATCACTTCAGAGCCATGAGGTTTAAAAGACAAGTCTCATTAACTCTGGGGAGCCATTCAGCATCTCTGGCCACTGGTACTACGCAAAGCTTCTCAAAGGGAGCAGGAAACTTGGGGGGACAGGCATTTATTTTCAGCAGTGCGGCTGCAGCCCAGTTTGTTATGAACAAACCCTGCATGCACCACAGCCTTTTCCAAAAGCATCTGCCTGGCAGTCTCCAGCATTTCACCTTCATTTAACTGGCCACATTTCTCATCTTTCATCCTCTTCAGCCCCTTGGCCTGGGGAGGTGCCCTTTCCCAAGCAGAGCAGCCAGGCAGGGCCCCCACTGCCCACCTACGGTCCCGCTGTGCATGCAGCAGTGGGGAGGGTACACAGATGACTTTGCCCTTAGCATGTTAAAAGGCCCTCACTCTTGGACACAGCTGTCTCAGGGCTGCTCTGCACTAAATACCATGTATTGGTGGGCAGCATGTATCAACTCTTAAGGCAGCCCTGACCTCCCTCAGTACTACAAGGGTATGTCAGGTCACCCCAAGCTCACTTCCTTGCCAGAGTGACTCCTGTGCCAGAAGTACAAAGGAGATTTGTCGGAGCTTGGCTTGCAAACAGCTTATTAATATCAAACAGTTTTGGATCCCGAAGTGTTTGAAAAAGTAAATAAATACTAGTCTCATTTCATAAATGGAAACCAGAAGCACTGACACATTCAGTAACACATACGGAGCCAGGAGCAGAGTTCAGGGATCTGGACTTTTCTGTCTGACCACTCCTGCAATGGTCCCCTTTACGTCTTTCGAAGAATCTACGTTAATGCAGGCCATTGGTCTGCTGGCTTATTCTTGCTGAGCTCAGTGATGTAAATATTTTGTTTGGGTTCCCAGTGACCTGAGATAGAAGAAAACCTGCCCCACAGTCTGTGTGGTGTCACTCTCAGGATATGGCTTAGCACTATACCCACCAATATAATCAGTATCATCTGTTTTATGTCCCTGTTTGAATCACAAATGGTTCACCTTTCTTTCATCTAAATTTAAGTTTATCTCAACTGCCCATGTTATGTAATATTTCAAAGTTAATCATTATAAGCTCAAGTTCATAAAATCACTCCTACATGACAGAAGCAATTAAAATCAAGCATGTATTCACTTAATAAAAGGCCTATACTAACACAAGGGTCAATACATTTAAATGCTTTCAGCAAATGACTGTAAATCTTATTAAAACATTTTACATTCTTTATACCTTCTTTATAACCTATTTGTGAACTTTCAAGGTTATTTCCTTGTCCCTTTTCCAAATTTTATCATTGAAAAGTTATCTTCGACTTGTCATTAAACATTTAAGAAACAAACAACACAAACCCCTCCAAATAAAACACAAAATATTTTCAGAATTCTACCACATAAGAACATTTTTAAATACATGAAGGAAATATGAGAGAACTCTTATCCATTATTTCTAGCAGTACATGGAACACAATATATTTACAGCTTACAATATGCGAACAAGAAAATAAATTCTTGTAACATTGTATTTGGTGAGAATCTTTACCTAGAGAGTAACTAGTTCTCCTGAGTACAAGTCAGCTGATTGGTATCTAACTAAAGTTTTGCATTAATAGGAAGAATACAAGATTTTTCTATAAAATATTATGCTAAGCATATGAAAATTTTAATTTTTTGAGCTATGATTGATTTGGTTATATTCTAAGACCCTAATCTGTATGCCATACTAATACAAATAACCTCATGGATTCAACTACTTATGTGAGTGAAAGCTGCGGTATGAAATTATATGTTCTAAGACATGAAAAACAAATGGAAGGAGAGTCTTCATGATCCTAAAAGAGGAATTAATCAGAGCCAAACAGAAGTTTTGGAGGAAAACAACTTAGGGCTCATACTTGCGAGTGCCGACCTCAGGTTGCTTTAACTTCCCAAAGGAAATGAAAGAAAACCCGTATTTTTAGTTGCTATTATAGAATATATCCATTTTACTAGGTTATCTTTCACACAGACAGGGCAATGAGTCCTCTGTTGAGTGGTTTGATTTTTCTACTGCATTTCATAGTTAAAATTTCAGTGGCACTGACTTTAAAAAAAAAGTTGTAATTTTATAGCATTCCCTGACACTTCAAAAATCCATTTCAGTGACTAAGCTTTGGGGCCAAAACCTGTATTTAGGCAAATATGTCAATAACTCATATAACATCAAATACATCTGAGGGTGTATTCATCAGTGCTTAGATCTGACATCCTGGTCCATTCGCCATACCACCTTATTGCACGGAGTGGATTGCGCATGAAAAAACAAGTGCTTCCTCACAGCAGTCTGCTCACTGCACAGTAGGGTAATTTCTACAGAAAATCTTCATAGAGATTGACAGGGAGGAGACAGAAGAAAATCAGGGAAGGCAACTGCTCTACTGAGATGTCTGCCCAGAATCCATGTGAGAAAAGCAAAACCAATGAAACAAAAGGTCCTTCTGGATGTAGATACAGATAGCGGTATGCACACGCTAAGGTTACAATAACTTGAGCTACGTTTCTCTTACACTCTTGCACTCCTGGGACTGCTATGGTAAAAACTAGGAGCCTTGTGAATCGCAGCTTCTGTGAGAGCTGGAATCAGCCGCAGGATCAGTGCAGCATGGCAGCAGATATTTCTTCTCTACAAAGCACACAACAGAAGTGTGACACTATAAAACCTGCAAAGACCTTCACTTTCTCATTCCAATCCCATGATAAAGTTAGATTCAAATGGTAGACATAAATATCTAATACTAACAGATGCTACTTTTACATCAAATCATCAATAAAAACATGAAAGATGGATGCCAAAGATGAACCAAGCCCAGCTGACCTAAAAAAAGATTACTCTGATGCTACCTGGTTGTCTGTAAATAACAATCCTTGAACCTCCACATTTTCTAATAATGCACTTCTGTAGACAAAGCATTTTCTTCCACACTGGCATCACCAGAACACTCAGCACTGCTGAAAATCAAACTGTTTCTATTTATATGTCTAAGCATTGATTTAGGAGCCTATTTTAAGCATCTCAGTCTGAAAAGGTTTCCATTTTCTCCATAATAAAAGGAGCATGAGCAGCATTAGTGTGCTGTCAAAATGTATGGCTTGAGTAGGCATGTGAGCCCCAGTAAAACTCTATCCAGATGCCCACTCACCCTCTCTCTCTCTTCCCCTCTCCCTCAAAAGTTCCTTTGATTTCTAGATTCATGTGAAGCATTCAACATTTACTGTAAGACACTCCAGAATGGAAAGTTCAGGAGGCTGGCAGTGGAGGGACTGCCTCCTTCTCACACACAGTGGCGAGCCAGGCTGAGCTCGGGGCTGCAGCCTGGTGGTTTCACTATCTCTGTAGTCAGACATGGGCTGCCCCTTCCCATAAAGCTCAGGCTTCCCAGTTACATAGCAAGGAAAGGATCTGACTGCTCTGGGAGTAGCTGGGCTATGCAAGAAAGGGTGCTTCTTTGAGGTACAATGACTGGAAGTAGTTAAGGTGATAGCCTTGAAGGCCAATAGCAAGGAGATGCTTTAAGAAGCCTTGGCCAGAGTACATCCAGTGAGGAAATCAAGTGCAACGTTTGGGGAAGAGTTATGAAAGTGGAAAATCAAGCATATACATTGTTATACATAGGAGAGTTTGGAATAATTAGAGATAGCAATACACGAACGTGGGGTAGGTCAGATAATGGAAAGGCCAGTATGGGTGAAGTGGGATAGGGGTGGGGTAAGATGGCACAGCTGACTGGCTAATAGAGCAACGGACTTCTAACTGGACTATAATGGAGGAAGGTTTCTCAAACTAGAAGAAAAGGTAGGTTGAAGGTGACCTCAGCTTCACTGGGAGGTGGAGGGAACATCTTTTTAAAAACAAAGAATAGTAACAGACTCAGGAAAGGAAGAGTCCCCTCAGTGAAAAAAAGACGGTCTCCTGTCCTCAGACAAGGGCAAGACAGAAAACCTGCCTGCAGGAGAGCCTTTTGTTCACATGCCAAAGGAAAAGGCAGCCCTGGGAACGCAGAATGAGCCCAGGGATGCAACACGGTGTCATCACTCTCTGGCAGGAAGAACAATACCCATCTGGCAGCAATGGCGCTGGCAAATCCGAGCAGCAAAAGTCAGAGCTCATTTGTTACTGAACTCGCACAGCAGCACTCCCAAGCACCTGTGACTGCAACATGGGGCTGGTTCTTACCTACAGAGCAAGTGGCTAGTAGAAAACATTAATCACTCTGAAGAATATCTGTATTCATTAGGAATCTTATATTATCTCTAGCTAACATGCTCAGGCTCAAAAGGGCCTCCTCCTGATGTGATTACAGTGTGGAACAAGGTTTTTACTGATGATATAAAAATATGGCTTTATTGTTCAGAGCAGGGCTCCTTCTTGGGATTCTCCCATTCTTTCAAAGAAACTTGGTGGTACAAAGGGCCAAGAAAATTGATTTAAGTGTCTTGCCAGGGCAGGTCTAAGTGGACTGGGAAAATGGTGTTGCCCAATCAAGGAATTCAAAGATCAAATCTGCTGAATTAGTTTTTGAAATTAGTTGTAAGGCTAATTCCAAAAACAATTCACTGGTTATTCTGATAGAAGTTTGCCTGATTACTTTAACTTCTAGGGAAGGCATCTGTACTTGAAACATGTAACATCCTAACTTTGAATTAGAAAATATCTTTAAATAGATAAATAAAACACAAATCAATCTTCTCCTCCCTGCAACTGCTCTGACAGAGACTCCAGCAACTTTTCTCAAATGCCTGTAGCAGGGAAGATACAAACTCTTCCTTCTTTCCTGCTCTTTCTTCCACCCATAATTTCAGCAGCTCCTATCCAGACCTTTTCCTCCAGGTAAGCTAATGAACTGGACATCAGATTGTCCTGTTCGGCATTCACTGTCCCCACTCATCACCCAATAAATCCTTCCTTTAGACCTGAATTTCTGGTAATCTTGGCAAGAAACTTTATCTTGACCGCGCCTCATTTCCTCCAACACTGATCTACTACATTGGTTTCCTCTGTTTTTCCTCTTTACCCCTTATTCCTGTACCCCCCAGAGGGTACCTACCCCTCCACTCACCTCGACTCTTCTGCCTTCTACTTACACAAATTTCCCACAATGACTTTCCCAGACCCATCAAATTATCTTAGCCTTCACTGTCCTTTTTAACTCAGTTTTCTGTCCTGGCCTACTGTTCCCCAGCTGCTCTGCCCCTCTAAACCTGCCTCATTCCCAAATATACAAACCAGATGTCTGCATCCTCCTCTTTCCCTGCATATTTTCTTGCTATCAGAGTAGGTCTCCATCTCCTGACATTATGTGGAAGCTCTTTAGTGGGAGAGTAGCAAAGATCCACAGGATAAATGGCTGTGACTACTTTCCTAAATGCAAATGCTCAAAGGAAACCATGCCCAGCTTGATGCAGCACAGCCTAGCAAAATACTAAGAGGAAATAGTAGATGGCCTGAACAGAAAACATTTCCACATTGCTCTTGATTATGTCTAACACAGAAAGAGGGTAACAACAAACAATATCTCATACCATGAGATTCATTATAATGTCAAAAGAGCTGGCATTTCTGGGACAATGGATGTATTAGTGTGACACATCTTGCTAGACAAAAAAGGAGGTGGATTTCCAATGTTTAAATGCAGGAGGTCTTCTGCATTTTTGATAAAGTGAACAATACAGAGGTTCATGGGTTTTTTCCTTTTCACTGTGGGATTATAAGCTTGAGTCTCTAAGAATAAGAACATCTCCTGTGAAGTACTGAGTCTCTTATCTGTCATCTTGGGAATTGATATAAGCAGCCACTGAGTTCATCTGTGTCTGCTAGAACATGCTCAGGACATCATAGGATCAGACCTATGTAAAAATAAACACATATAAATACTGCAGCTACCTGAATCTCCTGACTCACTTTATCAAATTTCATAGCTGTATGGTTCTTATTAATTTTTCTATTTCAAAACTGTGGAAGACTGAAGATTGTAACTTATCTGAAGATAGGGGATGGGAGAAGGGAGAGAGTAGAAGGACAATGTATCAATGAGATTTTGACAGTTTTCTATTTTTTTGCCAATTGTTGCTAAAATGACAGACGGTGATGTTTATGAAATGTATAACTCAAAGCAAATTTGCCTAGATAACCAAGTTAAAAATGCTTTATCTTTCCTAACAAACATTATGCAGCAATCAGCAAAACCCAAAGTACGTAATACAAACTGAAAATGAAAGAAAACAAATCTTTTCTTTTCCTCTAAGTCAACCAATTCTCTGAGCCCAAATAAAGTTCTTGGCTTTCTTTCAAATCTTCACAGCTAATCAATAGTTTAGTCATACGATGAAAAATTATGTATCCATATTCTTCACAATTGACATTTGCTAACTGTCTCCAAGGTCGCATTGATTGCCAGTTGTTCAGTTTACCCAACTTCTGTTTTGAGCCAAATAATATGATCTTTGTTTCATTAATATTTAATAGTAATTTAGATTGTGCCAGATGATCTTAAAGCTCATTTAAATCAGCTTGAAGATAATATTAAGCTTTCTGATAGTATAATCTATTACCATAAATGATTGTGTCATCTGCATATAAATGGAGAGCTGAATATGATAATGAAGTGCAAAGATTATCAATATAGAATGACAAATACATCTGACTTAAAATAAATCCTTCAGGGACCCATTTATGCTGTTTTCAGTGGTAAAAGATGCATTGTTTCACTTCAAGTAGACTACAGAAAACATAAAGGATTTGGATCATGAGATATAATGTTTATCCTGTGTGAAGAAAGAAAATAAAAATTTCAAACTGTAGAACTTTCTTTTCAAGTGTGGCAATTACAGATCATACAGGCCTGTACAGATTATATTTTTTGTACAACTGGCCTTGATTAATTATTAGGTATTTTAAAAAAGTGATTACATTAAAGAATATGTTTTTATTTAGAGTGGGTTTAGTTTGCATTTGGTTTTTCACTGGCTGGTCATTTAAATTAGTTCATTTCAATTATCACTAAGTGCCATGCCCACTGAAGAAATGTACCTGGATGCAGTTAACGGTATGACACCCAAAGCTGTTTCCTCTATAAAAACAACAGCTTGGAGGGCTGCAGGAAAAACCTGCTTGGCAATAAGGCTGCATTTGAAAGAATTAAATTGTCAAATTCTCTAGGCTCATGGGTTTAATTAGAGTCAGCGGACAATTTTAGGGACAAAAGAAACAATTACAGCAGTGAGAAATACTAATAAATACATCAGAAATGGTTAAAAACAGTAGAAGAGAAAGTAAGTGCATTTACTGGCAGATATTGTCTAAGGAATTTATATAAAATAGGCATGACACAGCACTGTGGAAAACATGGTGAGGTGACAGAAACTACTGGAACTCAGCACTTGCTGAGAAATGGGAGAACAGATACACCAGATCCACAAGGCCTCTCTTTTGCTTTCCATTCAAAATCTTCCAGCTCAAAATTTCAGGTGTTTTGATATCACAGAGACCTTAAAATTTGTAAAATTTTACATATCTGAACTAATCATTTAGTTTGGGTGCAGGTACATATGGAAAAAGATCCAGCGTTATTTTGGCCTCCTAGGATCCCAGCTAAGAAGTTCTCCACATTTGGTCTGGCAGATTCATCTGCTGCAATAAACTGGTCACAAATCTGGACTAGAAAGTGGAAGGGGTTTATTTATTCAGGAATGAAATTCTGGAAAAGCCTTGTAAATGTGGTCATGGGAGCAAGAAATGTAGGGAGCAAGAAATGTAGGAAGCAAGACGTACTTACAGAAAGGATCGTAAATTAAATTAAGAGAACTGCTGAAACCAGTAAATCAATTTTGTGGTGTGATTCCTAGGGAATCCAGTCCTCAAGCATATGCAAAGAGTTTTGAGAGCCAACCGGACTGCTGGGTGTCTGCACTACACTTGCATTAACTTCATGGTTCAAGACTCTAACTTGTGTGCACCAGAAAGGAATTTTCTTTTTTTTTCCTTAATCTATCGTTTGGCTTCTGGAAATGGGATGACAAAAACCCCAGGATGTAAACAGAGTACAACTGTGTTCCTAGTGACGTAAATTTTTCAGATGAAAGGTGTCGTGGTCACACACAAAGGATTAAGCCATTCATCAGATTTAGGATCAGGAGGACATCTGTCCTTCAAGTCAGATTAGCAAGGATCAGAGGGGTTTTATTTGCCCCAACAGTAATTTAGAGCATGATCAGCTTCTTGGGATCACATAGGAGTTAATTTTATAAATATTTTGCTAGCACACAGACCTGGAAGACTAGCAATATCCTCCACTCTCCTGCTTTCTGCATGTGACACGTTACAGATGCAGCTTTCAGACTTTTACTACAACCTTAATTTTCTCTTAAGTGTTGAGAATTATCATGTCTGGTGACATAGGATGATCTATGGATTCTTCTGAACTAGTATCTACTGTATGGTTGTCTGCCAGAGCAAGAAAGAGAGGATTCAGTTGCCCAGATGCTGCCTGCTGGTCGTGCATTCCTACTCATCTACATGTACATACATCAAGTGCCGTATGCTCATATTCACTCTTCGTTATGCCAGGCAACACGGTATACAATAGGCTTCTAAAACAGCAGGTCCCAACTGTGATCTGTAAGGCCGTATCATGTGCTCTGCAGCTGATTCACACCACCTACAGAATAATAACATTTACCTATTTGTCAGTTCTATGTGGTTACACTGGGGTCCATAAGAATGAGGGCTGACAGCGGTCCATAGGTTCAAAGTTTGCGAAGCACTAGTACTCATAGTTTCTACCTTGGTACGTCAAAGATACCCTGCTCATAAGGAGTAGCTGCATGTGCACTCTGAAGATGTGCACTTGTACAGCTTCAGCCTTTACCCCTCAGTATCTCTGGGATGCTGGGACACCTTTATTAACATGCCCCGCATCTCATAGCTCGAGTGAGTGGTATAGGTATTTCAGCCCTCACCCCAGTGGTTTTACTCCAGGATAGGTGTCAAACCACCATATTCCTTCCATAGCCTCTGTACCCCATCTACCAACTCATTCCTCTGTGACTGAAAGTTGTTTCTTCTGGTGACAAATAAATTCCTAAACATAAGGCCAAGAATCAAAGGATTCACTGTCAAGAAATGAATTACATTATTCAGTAGTTATTAAGATCCTAAGTATACTAATCTTAAATAAGAGCTCAGCAGAGTGGGCTAGCATGTCATAAGCACACTCGATGTCAATGTCCACACACACACACACATGCAGGGTAACATTCTTGCAGATGGCAAATTTCATCCCCACAATTGCTAAATACTCATAACTCCCTTGTAGGATCATGAACAAATTTGAAGAGATCCTGGATGTGTTCTCATCTTTGTGTTTATCCATTTCTGAGATCTCAAAACACTTCTGTGGATTGACAGTGATTCCCCTGCTACAGGTGATGTGAAAGACAGCAGTAAACCGCTCCTAAGTCCCTAGCCAAAGCTGTGTCATACAGCATGCCAGAGCTGAGCGCGCGCCATGGTACAAGGTATGTGAGAACCACTTGTATTAAACCACATTGCTCTGCATAGTTTCTGAGCAGTGCTGTTATCCATAGGTCAGCTGTTAGAATGCCTTATGCTCTTGGTTTATGCCTGTTGTTTTTAACATGTACAGCATTAATATCAGCTAAGTGCAGAGATGTCCAAGGTACAGGAAGTAATAGCAAGCCACCTTATAAATCAGACCCTACAGAAAAACTTCCCACACATACACCCCATGAATTATAAGACTATTTACATCTCCACAGTAACACTGTTGTATAATAGATATAACAGCATGAGCACAGACAGGTTTTCCTTCTCGTAGAGGACAAAAAAGAAGTAGTATACAATCCAATGCAGAGAGATGGTTTTTGAGTCCATGTTACATTTTCTGTACCAACTATTTTTCATTAAAAATTTGAATGCAGCTCAACTTCAACTGGAGTGCAAAGCAGTGTGAAAACTATGAATCATTATGAAAGTATTTTTATAATGTAGAGATATTTATTCTTTGACTTAGATTTAGCATTAGTGATTGATTTTTAGTCTTTATTGCATTTAGAGTTGTAGCATTTTCCTTAATTCAGGTTGTTCCCTTAAGAATCAGCTAGGACACTGATAATAACTTTGAGGAAAAAAAGTCACCAAACCCAACAATTACAATTTGTTTAAGCTCACCGTGTAAAAGATTCTGATGGTATAAACTGCAGAAAGGTCAAACCTTGAATGAGTAAATTTATCTTTCAAATAAAAAAAACCCCTTCTCACTCTTGAAATTAAAATATTAGCTCTTAAAAGGGAAAAGGCAACCAAGTGAGATTTTCTTTTGTAGGTTTCAAGTTCAAATCCAGACTACCTGGGTAGATGACCGTTGTCATCTCATGGATATCTGGTGTCTCCCCTAAATTAGTTAGGTAGATCTCACTTCAAACTCACCACAGTCCTTTGCACTGAATGACAGGACGTACAGGGAACAAAAAAACATATGGGTCCTGAAAGGCCACACTACTTCTGTTATGCCCAGAAGACAGGACTGTTCCTCTTTTGGCAGCTGATAAATAGGTCTCCACCATACAGTTAATCCAGGCTCTCATTCAAGCACTTGTAATCCACAAAGATAAACCACTCACCTGAGTTACAAGCAATTTTTAAGCCCAGAGTGGCTTTTACAGGTTAGACTTTAGTGTCAGCTATAACTCAAAGAGGAGTAACATACAATGAGAATGAAAGGGGAGCTGGAGAGGGTAAGGAGGGGAAATCACTTTAGTGTCCCTGGTCTTCCTCCCCCAGTCTACTGCAATAATTAAGGGATGAGGAGATGAACAAACGCATTTTCTTTCTGCATAGAAGACAGATTTCTATCAGATAGATAAGAAGAGAAGAAAAACTTTTCCTAACTGCTATCACCATCACATCCAACTGTGAGAGGATGATTTTAGCAGTTGTGTTCTCTGTAGCTCGGAAAACTATGACAAAGAAATCAAGGAAGTCAGAGAAAATAGGATTTCATTAATGAAGGTGAGTAAAGAGAAGGGCTTGAACAAAAGTTGCAGCTCTCTGGACAGAATGAAAAGGCCTGATTCTCATGGTAGTGGGCTGGAGACACACGAAGATTTAGAACCAGTCTATATGGCAGGGACAGGAAAAGGGAAGAGCTGGAGGCAATGTGCAGGCTACAAAAGCTTCAGTGACAAGAGGTTAGGGATACTGGGACAGTCTATTAATCTGCCCATCAATGTACAGCTTCTATTTGATGCTCTGAATATATTTTGTACTTTGATACTCAGCAAGCCAGTGTGGATTAGAACCACTTTGTAGTGGAAAACTTGACCATGGTGGAAAGGGCAAAGCGGGGCCACCAGCTGAAATGGTCTGACTGTAACAGGCCACAGGTGACAATCAGATTTAGTCACTGACCTCTAATGACCACCTGCCAGCACTCTCCTCAAGAGTCAGAACCTACAAAATTTCAGAAAAATAAGAAAAAGATGTAAACTGGTTTAAAAGAAAGTCTGTGAGACAAAGGGCTTGACACCTACAGGGGTAACAGACTCAGCAAAGAGAAACGGAGGCAGGACATTCTGGCCTCTCTTAAAACACCAGCCAGAATTTAGAAGACCTTCAAGAATAGGAAGGATTTCAAGGGAGGGAATTTTTTTCAGGTGAGTGTTATTACTCATATGTCAGCAATTCTCACATGCACTCTCTGAGTGACACAGATCTATTTGTCTTGCACCTAACTGAGCAGAGCTGGATAGAAAGCAGACAGTCATCAGTGCCCCTTTCCCTCCCATTCCCAGAAGAAAGTGCTTGCAGAGGTGAAACTAGAGATGGTGCTTAGATGCTGCCAAAGCTCACTTTTGTTTAGAAGCAAAGAGGTTCAGCGGGGGCTGGGCCCAATGTAGCTGAGAAAGAAAAAGGGACAAAGGACTGGGGAAAAAGCACCTACACATTTTCCATTTACTAACCCACTCTCACTGCTACAAAAACAAGGGTTTATCTCGCACAACAGTGACATGAAAGAAAGGCTGTAAGTGCCTGCTAAATGAAATGCAGATAATATCACTGCAACTAGGCAAAACATGTTCTTGTACCTCGATTAACTTGCTCTATTCCAAATTGCCTACAAGTGGCAGAGTCTGGATGCAATGTATTTTGTACCTTGCAACGGCGGTAAACAGGGTACACACTGAAATGTTAAAGAGACATGTCGCAACTGTCTCACATGACCAAGAGCAGTTCCAGAATTCAAAATATTTTCTTGTTCTGAAGTTAAATTAGGCCACTGTGATATTCATTCTGCAATTTAATCCTCAAAGGCTTTGAGAAGCAAACAGATAGAAAGAAATGGGATTAGAAATCTGCAACATTTTCCACATTTTGATAGTTTTTTAGATGATATTAGCACAAGACCAGGTAAAGTGGCTTTTTAATAATCATATTACAGACTTCAGGGCCCAGGTCTTCAGGTAGTACAAGCTGGCATAGTTCTGTTGACTTTAGCTACGATGACTTACATTAGTTGATAGTCTCTCTATATACACACACTATGTAGTTCCATATTTACTGCTTCATCCAAACCAAATTATAATGACCAAACTGGAAATCTAGCTAAGATGTCTGTTAACTGACTTCCAAAGTAGAAGCCAGAGCAGCTGAGTAACACCAGGTTACAGTATCTAAAACTACAGCTTTTTCTAAATATCAGGGGAAACCAAAGGGAGAAGTGGTTGAGTGAATGAATAAGCAGGGAGCTTCATTTTGAGGTCTTCATAGAAACATCTCTTTTTATCCTACTTGAATATAATATATACCTTTTCTCAGATTAATACTGAAGGCTACCCACAGAAATGCACCAGTTCATTATCATCATCAGGAAACAATGCAACATACATGGTTTCTTAGAGAAGACCATAAATACACATTACAGTAACTCCCTTCTTTGTCTATATAAAGCTCTTCCAAATGCAAGGACCCAGAAACAGAAGAGCTTGGGGATTTTGCGTGCTTTTTTTTTTCCCCTTTTAAATAAGCATTCTGAAGCTGGTTTTCATTATTGGCAATGCAACTGTAATAATCAATACATACTTTCAAGAATATGAAGTTAATTTTAAATATGGAACTATGTGTATATATAACATGGTTTATCTGCCTTCTAAATTACAAATAAGTCTAGGCAATAGTCCTAGTATCCATTAATGTTAAATATAACAACTGTTTTCAGAGATTAAACATCCTAGAACTTGATGAATGTTATACATTTATTATATTGTGTGTCTATAAGATGCATCATACTGTGTTCTGTGCATAAAAGATCAATGAAAGCTTCTATTTTAAACACCATTTTGAAGGCGATTATCATTCATATTTTACTTAAATCCACCTTAAGTAGGAAATGTTTATTCACTGCCCAGAAATCAACCTCTTAAAAAAAACCCTAATCTGTGGATTCAAGTTTTGCTTCTACCACCATTTATTTTCCTACTTCATCCTAATATTAAAATAAATAATTTTAAAAAGCCCTACAGGCAAAAATAAATGTGCAGATACATCAACTTTTTTGTATACATAGGTCCCATCTGTACATACATCTATTATTTCTTCAATGATACAGCATTTTTACCCTGAAAAAAGATACTGTATAACTTTTCCTCACTAAAAAAATGAGTAAAAAGTAAAGGGTACCACTGAAATTTAGTCTTGTCAGCTGTAGCACAGTGACAGCCAGACAGAGAATCAGTGGCAAGGACACTGAACTAAGAAAAACTATGGGACAAATTGTGGCCACATGCTCTTCGTGAAACTCAACCCTCCTTATTTTGAAGCATACTCCCTGAAATCAGAAGAAAAGCAAAGAGTGCATTACAGAACTTCCAGTAACACCTGTTGGTTATGTCTCCATTTTATTTAAAGAACGTGCTTGTTAGCACAGTTTGCCTTTCCGCAGACTACTTTGTTAAGGCATCTTTAGACTTACAGTGTAAGTTAGCCTGCTGTACTCTCCTAGAGCATACAAGGCTTGGTCTGCTTAGGGAGGCAGGCTCCAGACGGAGCTGCAGTCTCTCTAGTCTTGCTGTCAGTATGGAAAGCAGTCAAGTTTGCATTTCAGGAGAGTATGGAACTGTCACAACCTCTTACGTCTACCAAAATAGCCAGGGTGACTACTGAGCTTCAACTCACAGCCTGTAGACTACACACAGTCCACAACGGGCATGTGCGTGGCCCACTGCAAAGAGCATTTCAGTCTGACGTGCAACTGGTGGCTGTCCTTAGGCAGGATCTGTTCTCTTCTCTTTACTGTGGAGGGATGCAAACACAGCAATTCTGACACCACTGTCTTGTTATGCCCCTGTTAGCATCTGGACCCGGCTTCTGACCTACTCACAAATGCCTTGCTCGAGTACCGTCTCCTGGGGAGAAGAGTCCATGTTCTCCCAGTTATCACAATGCCTGTTCACAGTCTAAACAAGGGGAAGACCCACAACACAACTAAGAGAATAACATCACGGGCATTTTCAATTTGCAATAAAGTGGAAGCAGAACGGTGGTAATGGCAGGTAACAGGCCACAGATTATTTGTTTTGATCCCATGCACTTCTACTTTATTTCCAATACAGTCCAGTTAACAAGCTACTTAAAGAGTCTTGATGTGCAAATGGCCTTAAACACCAGTACTTGCCCTTTTCCAGACTAATCAAGCTCCTCAGTGATATGCTCCCATCACATCTGCAGCAAAACAGGACTAATTTCAGAATCAGTGAAACAGCACTTTGAAGAGACCTTCAAAGTAGCCTTGCTGATTTACTGGTTGGACTCAGATCTCAAGGCTCCTCCATTTTGTTAGCTTTTCTTCAAAGTACTTCTGTTGCATTTACTGAATTATTTCATTTATGTGTTTATGATAAACTATTAAAACACCAAAGAAAAAGTACAGAGGTTCCATTAAAATGACGCATCAGATTCAATCTTAATACCTATGAGTAACCTCCAACATCTTATCAATAGCGCACCATCAGCTTTGCACCAGGCTACCATTCAAAAAATCTTAACGGCATCCAGACGTTAACAAATACTAGCATGGGATCAGACCACATTAACTCTTCCTTACAGGTCATCGGATCAGCCCTCTCTGTTGAGTATTGCAATTGTAGAAAATAGGTTCCCAGCCATCCAGCCTTTCCCTATGGAGGGAGACAGGACTGCCCCCTCCACCACGCTGCTTGCAACAAGAGCTTCACCACAGCAGGGTGCTCTGGAAGGCACACTGCAGAGGTGGGCACCACAGCTGTGTCATCAGGACATTGGAGCAGACTCATAATCTTCACTTAGGGCCCCATCCTGTTGTAGGGCCCCATTCCTTTCACGCATCCCATGTATATATGTTACTGAAAAATAAGTAATACAGAGCTCTTCTCGTACCATCAATAAAGAGTTCTCAGGGTCAGTTTCTTGAGCCTACATATTTTTTCCAGTATAACTTAAGTATACTGAAGGCCTATTAGCCCATAAAAGGCTGAAAACACAGCTACCCTAGAAGGTGACTGTGCTTAGCATCTTGAACCTTCAGAACCCCTGTACTAAACCAAGTTCTTCAACCATAAAATGAGGATAAAAGTTATTTCCCTAAGTCATGGGAATGTGAAAATCAAAACTGCAAGGTACCCTGCTTACAAGGTAACAGGGATAATAAACATTCTCTAGAGTACTGCATGAAAAAAGAATCTTGGCAGATAAAATGTTTTGGTTTAGCATTCCCTGGCTACTCACAAATTAAACATTCATTGAAAAAAGTGTAAAAGGTATAAAGGTTAAGAAACTCAAAGTTTTAACAGGCCTAATAATATTTACTTCACCCTTCTATTCCCCTAGCTGGGCAGCCCCCCTTAGGGCACTGGTTGATCTTATATACAGTAAAACACGCGCTGCAGGACAGCAAGTAGAATTATGGATTAGAGTATCAGCTTCTGAATTCTCTATTGTTAAAGGGTTTAAATCTGAACTTTATTGTTAGGTTGTTTTAAGGTGGGTTTTTCTGTGTCTAATTTCTGAACCATTACGCACACATACATTCTTCTAAAACTGCCAGGTAACTTGGTTCACTTCTGGAACTGAAATGTAACCTTTAATTTTACAGCTTATACTTTAGAAAATTATGCGTTTGAGTGGCTGAGACTTCTGGAAAGTGGGAGTGGTACACCAACCACATAAGAAGTGGAAAGCCACAAGAGAATTCTTTGTGCTGTGAATAATGAGTCAGGAACACAGTTATGAAAAGCACATATCTCACTCTTTCATCAATGTGCAGACTCTTTCCTACAGCTATTCTCATCTTCTGCAGCCACTGGTAAAATGCACAGACATAACCTCAGATCCAGTATAAACAAATGAAATGTAAATGTCACTGTGGTTGTAGCTACCTCCCCTAGAGCTGATTTTGCCACAGGATTAGACTGAACGTAAATGATAGGGAAAGTACAGCACTTTGAAAGAAACATGTCAATTTAAATTAAATAAGGCTTCTTATTTTATCTTACAAACTATGATCCAAGTAAGATTCTCTGGCTTTCTGCCAAGCAACTGGGCAACAGGCACTGAAGACCAACGAGTATTTGCCTTTTGTGACACTTGAAAATCTTTGGATTAATTCACAGCCTACTATTTGCAACCCAACTCAACAACAGCCCACTCCTGAGCTCTTGTTGCCTGTCCCTGTGGTGTCTGGTATACCTTGCTAAACAGAGCATCCCCAGAAGCAAATCTCCCTGGGAGCAAGGTCACGTAGGCAAGTAGATACAGGATGACTGCCAGCCTCCTACGCACTAGGATACTTTATACAGTCCATGTAAGTATGTATATAGATGCTCTCCCCCTCCCCAAACACCACACCCTGGAACAGCTGAAAGAACAGGCCTTAACTCTGCTGTAACTTGTCCAGCATGTTCGGTTTTGTAGCCTCCATTTGACTCAGACGAGGTTTAGTTCTGATTAAACCTGCCACAGTTGGTTTGCTTCCCTAGACAAGTAAAAATTTATTGAAGCACACTCATCATTACTTTCTAAAACTTCAAAGATGACCTTGAATAAGCAGGGCAAGTCTACACAGCTATAAATATTATTACATTAATATAATCTTTCTATCTTGAGGAATAAAAAATTTAAGAACCATTATAGCGCGTGGTGGCGCTAGATTGTTTTAACTCACAGAAAACATTGTTTTTAATAGTATGGCTTCCGCAAGATTAGCATAAGCACTCTTTTCCTTTAAAAATCTGGGCTAAGAGCCCATATAGATATCCTTCAAGGTCTGGGTCTCAGGTCTTCACGAATTTTTATTTGCGATTCTTGAAATACTATTTAGCCTGATCATACATCTTTTCACAAAATCTTTGCTGGGAAACACACACATAGAGAGAGTTTTCTGAATGAACTGTTTTAGCTGTGTTGCTATATACTGAACATAATACTGTGCACAAATACAATTTTTGGGGGAGATGTGGTTACAGATGGGCATCCTGGGCCATGGATTGGTCTAGCTTGCTTTGACCCACTGATTACAGCCCAAGCACACCTCAACCCCTTTTACAGGTTGACGGTGCAAAGATGGCCTCTGAACAGAGGCTTCTGCAGTGTCAAATAGAATAAAAGAGTTGTGGTCATTTCTAAAGTGACTGTTCTATAAAGTATTATAAATAGTAATAATATTTATATGTAAATAGATAATGTTTCAAAGGACAGGATATCCATCTGATCAGTATATGCTTTGAATTTCACATGCCATTACCAGGAATGTTTTTGCAGCACACGTAAACCAAGATTAGAGCTTTTTCATTACAATAGTCATATTGAAGCCTATGACAGTTATCAGACAACACACTACTGGAAAGTGACATCTCTGACATTGGTAATATTGAGCCATCAGCATCAACAGAACAGTATCTTTCTTGTTTGATACTGTTTTAAGGCAAGAGTATGACAATTATACGAGGAGATCCACACAACAAAAAAAAGGCTTAGTGGAAGCACTGGAGTGAGATGGTGGTTGGTAAGACCCATGAGGCTGAAGGAAGTGCTGGCACTGGGAGTGAGTCTGCATTACCCGTCTTTCTTCTCTCAGTGTGGGGCAGCACTGGACACTATAGTATGAGTGAACACAGACCGGTCCAGTGGCCAATAATAAAATAAGTAGGGAGATCAAATCAAAGCATGAAATAAGCACAATTACGTTTCCTCCTACACTATATCCTGCAACTCAGTAACATTCTAGTTCAAACTTTTGATTCATTCAATTTTTATGCTGGTTGTTCATTTTATAATCCAATTGTTACATGTTTCACTTTCATTACTTATTTTCTTTTGCAATCATCCTAGGATAGGGACTAATTATTTTAATAGCTCTCATTACACCATGCTGGTACATTTGCTTTTCTTTTTTAAATGGAGTTATGTTTATACAATCTCTTTTTTTGTCTTCTCACTAAACGACAAGAGAAATAGCAAACTCCGTTATGGGTTATAGAAATAAACAGTGCTTTTAGCAAACTTTTCAACACCAAATCAGGTAAATGGCAGTAAGTATGATGAAAGGGTTCGAAAGACTCATGCTCAAGGAATTAAAAGGATAGAAAATACTGCAGCATCACTGCATCTTACTACACTTCACTGAAAAGGTTTTAAAGTCAACAAAAGCTTGAAAATAGGACCACTCTACAAATAACTTTATCAAATATATAAGCCTGAGATGGACATGTGGGCACAACTTACAGCAACAGCAAGTGTTAAAGCCAAAATAAAATAACCCCTGTGTG
>JAVKLA010000007.1:1346121-1373229 GCA_034782735.1 Sagittarius serpentarius
CTCCTGAGGGTACACTTTGTCCTGTTGATCGGGTTGCTGCTGCAGATGTTAAGTAGTGTCAGCCCCAGAAAGGACTTACGAGGAACCCCACTTATAATGAGCCTGCAGCCAAAGTACTAATCACTGGCCTTTTAAGCCTGCTACTCAGTTTTTCACCCATTGTGTAATTCTATCCATTTTAGTCTGTATTTCCTCGAGTTGACTACGAGGATACTAGAAAGATAGCGTTGAAAGCCTTGCTAAAATAAATTCACTGCTCTCCCCTCATTCACAGAGCCAGTCATTTCAACACAGGAGGCATTCAGGTTGATCACCTACACTTTGCCCTTCAAAATCTGCATTGGCTGTTTCTAATCCCCTTCTTGCCCTCCACATGACTTGAAATAGTGCCTATGAGAATTTGCTCCACAATTTTCAGGGTTTAAGGGACATAAGGCTGTCCAACCTGTAGCTTGCCAGATGTCTTTTTTGAAAATGGGTGCACCGTTCCCTTCTTTCCAGTCAACAGAAACCTCCCATGATTGCCACGACCTCTCAAAGATAAGAACTGAGCTTTACAATGACATTTGCCAGCTTCATCAGCATCCTTAGACGCAATCTGTCTTATCTGATGGACTTTATACATCCAACTTACTTAACATAGTCCCTGCCTTGATCCTCCCTACCATGGATAGAAACTCTGTTCCCAAAAATCTCTGTTGCTAGGCCTGGAGATCTGGGAGTCCTGTACATACTTAGCTGCTGTAAATATACACACAAACACAGACACCGCATCCAGAGTACTCAATCAAATGGCAACTATAAACATGTCTACTTGTCAGTGGTAGCAAACTCAGACAATTAAATACAGCAAGAGACATAATTAAAACTGCTTATAGTACATGAGAGGACTTTGTCAGCATGAGGATATTGGCCTAAAAGAGCACTGCTGACCTGAGAACAGAAAGATATGCCCACAACCCATCTAACCCCAGAGGACTTTATACTTAGCTACTAATAAATGCAACATGGTATTCATAGGGAGCTATGCTGATAGCAAATGCTTGCAATGAGCTCATTGTCCAGTCAGTGCAGCTCATGCTGAGAAAACGAAACCAGATTTGGACATTCGCCCGTTCAAATTTCTGTTTGAATTCTGTGCCTTTTTCTTGTTTTCCAAACTCTGTTACCCTGCATGCATGCTGTGTTTGAAGCATGTTGACACCCTCCGCCTTGATGCAGCTGGCAGCCCAGATCAGTTACTGGACACCCATCTTGAAAACACTTGAAAGGAAAACCACAGGGCAGACGATATGGTTGGCTCTCAAGCCTGCTGGATATTGGCTGACCCAGCATAGCTGCATCCCAGTGGAGTTCCTTTATTTTGTATCTCTTCTCTGAAAACCATGGAGATTTCCAAATATCCTGTGTACTAATTCAATTTTCCAGTGGCTATCACAACATTGATATGGTAATTAAAAACATCATTTCCTAAGATGCACTCTGAACTTTGAAAGCAGCCTTTTTTTGGTTCCTATAATTTAGTCTGATCTACTTCCAATTCTCAACTTCCTTTTGATCTTCCTCTGCAGAGATGCCCAGAGTAGCACTACTGCAGGCTGGCGATTCTGATCAGTAACCAATAAAGACTATCGGCACTCAGACTTTATTTGGCTTTTCTTATAGTTCCCCAAGATTCAGTTTAGATTAAGGCCCACCCCACTGCATATACAGATTACATATACATAGATTAAAAGAGACTCCCAGTTTTGTACAGATTAGCCCAAAAAGCAAATGATCACCGCTCACTGCGGGAGTGACTGCTCTATTGAAGATGAGGCTTCCAGCACTGATTACGCAAACAAACCCAGTGGCAGTTGGACAACTTGAGCCGACAGCAGTCAGTGATCTTAGGCTGTTACTATCACTTACACGCAGCAGCTCTGAAACGGATGTGCAAAGCCCTGCTTTCCACCAAGGGGGACAGACTCTCATGCTCCTAATGAGTAAAGACAGTAATATCCTGCTGTATCACGACACCAAGTATACCAGCAGCGACAGCCGTTCTGAAGCAAGCTCTCCCTCCTTCTCTGCTCCTCAGACAGCCCCTCCTTAGATGCCAAGGTACACTAAAGCCCTGTGCCTGAAGCTTGATGTCAGTTCACAGTATTAATGAAGCCATTAAGGGTTTTAATTTTAGAGAGTGCTTTATGGTTTTGATATCTGGTCAGCTTCTAATCAGGTAAATCTAATGTGAGGAAGAACTAAAAAAGATTCTCTCACTGTTCATTTTGTCTGCATGTGGTCACACATGGTGGTTTTATCTTTATTTAAATACTAATTAAAAGAGACAATTCCACATTATGAACATCTTCTCATACTTCATGCATAGCCAACATTTTTACACATTCATAGCCAACTTGAAGGCAAACAGAAGGACCTGGCTACTAGCATTTGTCATTAAGAGCCGAGTGAGCATTCTTCTCCGCTTAGTATTAAGTTTTGTCATGATTTAAAGGACACCAAGTTAAGGAAAGATGAACTGCTTGTCACTACTGTGTGTTCCACAAAATTAGCATTTATGCATCAGGCAAAAAACCTGCTTGTTACATTGAAACACCTAATGACATTTTCCATTAATATTCAGTCCTTTGTTCTCAGTTCTCTCTGGTTCTGGCAGCAATTCCCCATGACCACTGCATAAGGTTTCATTAGGTTACTTATCCTTGAGAAGCACTTTCATTTGCCATAGAAATGACTGGAAGGATAACTTCGTTGCTCAGTAGTAAGCTCTTCTTTCCCTCCCCCTTCCTACTCATTTCATTTAATTGAAGGAAAACAATAAGAGAGACTTAACTCCGCTTCTTCCCCTCTCTTTCAGATATGATGAAAATAAGATAAAAACCCACTGTCAGGTCTGTCAGTAAAATTTCAGTTTGTTTATTATGAAATAACATGGTTCTCCCAAGGGAGCAAGCTATTCAGCTTCTCCTATCATCATCATATACTAAAAGGGAGGGAGAATTGCCTACTTTTGATCAATAAATTCTTTTGTGCCAATAAACGTGAAAATTTCAGGTAAGATTTTTCTTGTATGTTATTCAGGAGAACAATTTGTAAACAACCTACTGACTGGCTTATTTTTCCCCTATAGGAACCTCTGTGCACTACTGCCAGTACTGCTAAGAGTATTTCTGGGAGACACAATAAAGAATCCTGACAACCATTTGGGCATCTCTTTTTTCCTTTTCCTGTCTAAAAAAAAAGTCCTCTTTCCCTTGGCTGTATTTTATATTCTGCTTTTTATTTCTTTATCTGCCCCCTATTCTTTATTCCCCTCCCCCACGAGAGCTTGTGGGCCTTCCTCCCTCCCTCTCCCTCCCTGTGAATGCCATTACCCTAGGGACATCAGGAAAATTTCCAGATGTAAACAAAAACATAAATCCCTTTGCTTCTCTGCTCCTACTTTCTTCTCTTCTGTATTCCACCCCCACTCTTCCTATCCTCCCCCACTTCATAAGTACTTTTGTATGTTTAGTCACCTGCAGAGACTGAGGGTGGAAGACATGAAATCAGAAGCAAACAAAACCTCTGCTTGCTTTAGCTTAGTCATTAATAGCACCATTAGCTTATTGAACTCCACGATATATCATGTCACAGTTCATGATTCAGGGTCTCTCAATTGCTCTTGCATTGTTTATATCCCGAGTCACAGTCTTTCAGATAATTTAGGCTTAATCATTCTTCTGCAACAACAGTCTTACGGGTGCCATTTAATCAAATCTATCAGTCATTCTACCAGACATCTTGAGGTTTCAGAGGAATTACCAGACACTGACTTAGCATTTATTTACTCATGCGAGTAAAATTGATATTTGTGCTTCGGCTTGGTGAAAATGCTAAATGACAAGGCAGCTGAGTGACCTGAGGTATCTGTATCTGTTTTGTTGGTTTAGGAACAGGAAGCTCAACTGGATAGCAGAAATACAGGAAAGAGGAAAGAATCCTGACCTCAAACAGCAGCCATGAACCAACTACTTTGAGTTAGTGCGCACAATTTGCTTGGTTTTCTTCTCTGACCAGACCAATGCAGACAGAAAACCAAGCAAGTACTAGCCATTAAAACTGTAAACAACTGAAAAAAAACCCTTATTCCAATGTATTGCTACAGCATGTGTCATTTGAATGCTTTTAAGAAGTAGTAAAATACTTTATTCTTACGCTCCCCCTTCCTTTCTAATTGGGGTGAGAGGAGAAGTCACCTATAGGCAGGAAGACAAGCCAGCACCACCACATGATTTGTATAATATAATAATTCCATAAACAAAGAATAAAAACCTCAATAGCCTGATCTTTAGTTCATGCTTGATCTGCAAGTCTACCTTTTGCCACTTTAGTCTTTCAAACTCATCAAAGCAAAATATTGGGGGAACAGTCTAAGAGCCCATGCTGCAGAGAACTCTGCCCTTTATTTCATATTTGTTTTTAAAGACTTAAGAATACTAAGGGAGGTTCCAATCATTTAGTTCAATTTTAAAAAAAAAAAAAACCCACACATACTCTTACTGTCGTTTTGTTGTAGGAAACATTATATTTAACCACTGGTTGGCAAGGAAACCAGCCTCTAATGTGTTGTCTGCCAATTCAGACACACAGTCAACACAGATATACATGTATCCTCTACAACCCAAAAGAATAAAACTGAAGAAAACCTAATCCTTCATTGTTTTTATTTATGAAAATGGTACTTAAGCATTTTTTATCTGCTTTTGATTGGACGGAAGAGTATCACATATGACCTGGCTCTGGCTTTAATGCTCCTGGCAATACTAGAAAATTTATTTAATTTAGATGAGAATTAGTAATTTCCCAAATCTAATTTATATCACCGACTCAAACACTTTTTAAAAGGTTGGTCAAATCCTCTTCCTCCACAGTCTCACCTGGCTGACAACTTTTAGAGAAGTAGTATTTAGCAAATAACAAGCTTTTTCATACTTTTTACATATTACAGTGGGATGAGAAGCTTGTTCCCATGAAAGAAACTTTCTCAGGCTTTGTAGAAAAAACATGTTTTGCTTCTAGATCACATGCAACCTACAGATAGCTAAGCAATTTAATTCATTAGTACCTGCAAATTTCTCTAAAGTATAGAATACTATTAATCTTCGGATTATGGATGGGGAAACCAATACAAAAATAATTGGGCTTCACAAAGCACTTCCAGCAAAACAAGGAAGACAAGGAAGAGAAATAACACCTCAAAGGTAACAGCTCTGCATCTGGATCCTGCAACCACCCTTCCATAAAGAGTCTCCACGCTCCTGATTCATGGTGTTAGTAAGCATATGGAAGAGTTTACCCAGTGTGTTACCCTCTAGAAGACAAGCCCCTCTTCACTTTTCAGAGAATGCTGTGGGTGGCTGAGTGTTTCCTGCCCAACACTGTTGCCTGGTCCTTGGGAGCTTGTCAACAGCTGTCTGTTCTGCGACCTTCCCTTGTACCTTTTGAGTTACAAGTACAACATTCATCTGGTTTGCTTTCAAACCTTGTACGATAGACATACATATCTATATCAACCACTTCCTCTCCCTAGTGTCTTACTCTTGCGCTAAGCCTCAGGTCTGTTTGTCAACCATAGAGGGCTCAGCATCCTGGGGTATCAGACTGTATTCAATGTTCTCTCCCACAGTCCATCAAAGTTATGAATTGGAACTCCTCACAAACATAAGGGACTAAAGCATGCTGACAGCACAGTTCTGTTTTCCAGTATTTGTTGCTTTTCACCTAAGGCATATCTGCCTGGAGTCTGTCAGGTTCTAGCTGCTGCATTTTTTTCTGTTCTTATACAGCCCCGCCTTGCCCATGGACCTGGTCAAGCTGATTGTCCACAACAGTAGCCAGGAGAACCACAGCAGTAGCCAGGAGAAATTCAACAGGTGAGGATGCTACCTCTAAGCAGAATTTCTTTGGGCTGTGTCTCTGGGCTCCCGTAAAAAGTAGAGGAAACTGTTAGGGAGGGTGTCTGCTCAGTGTACTCTCTAGATGCCTTTGTTCTGCTGCTGTGCTCTAAAAGTTGTCTTTTGTTTCATGTTCTTTGTATCCTGAAATGAATGAAAGCAAGCCTACGGTGCATTTTATCATCCCTAGTGTAATTGGCCTTATCCCCATTTTCACTTGCAGGTAGCTGACAACCATGTTTACTAAGCTTTTCCTAAAACACACATCTTCATGTTTTTCTGGCAATCTCCACTGCATTTTTGAAAAATGCCTGTTTCTGTCTTCAGTGACAGAACTAAGAGAGCAGCACTTCCCAAACAGTAGTATCAGCACACGATGGAGTTCACAGCTGTTTTCCAAAATAGGGTTTGCCACGTTTGCTTTGACCACGTTTTTCTGTTTAAAAAGAGCATGTTTACCATTATTTGAAGGGATGAAGTGCTTTTGAAGTAATTGGTCTGCATGGGAAATCAAAAATGCCATTTAGGAAACAGACAGGGGACTACTTGTTTACACATTTGTTCAGAAACAAGCTTACACTTGCTTATTCACACCACCAACCTTGACCCATTGCTTAGCAGTGCAGCTGAGCATAAGGAATTCAGCTACCTGACCAGCATGTTACTAATCATGCCTGCCACTTCTGTTGGTCAGCAGGTAACAACAACAAGTAACCAGCAGTCTCAACTGCTACCTTAACTGTGGTAGTGGTGGCTTAAATTTATATGTTTTAATTTCATAAGGTTTCAAGCAATGCTGGAAAGTCTCATAACCATGAGCTGTGAATGAGCTGGGCACATATATCTATTTAGTGATATTTTATGACAAGTATATTAAAAAAAAATCTTCAGCTGTTTATTGCTTTGAATTAATAAAATTCATATTTGTTCTAAGATTCTAGCTGTTCTTGGAAACCTGTAATCCACTTTTAGAAACTGTAATGGTTTGAAAAATTAGGTTCATAGGTTCATTTGTCACAATGCCAGAGACAACTCAGACCATTAAAATCATGCCCATACATGTCAAAGACACTATCAAAGACAAGAATGAGTTGAGTGAGATGCTGAAACATTGCAAACAAAGTGAGAGTGTGCTGTGCTTTGACTACCATTAGAGAGATAAAATGCTTCTTTCAGAAGGCAGTGGCACTAATAGGAGAGAGGCTGTGGACAAACAGGCATATCTGAGAAAACTTTATGAATACTAAGGATAGTAAAGTAAGGAATAGGTTGCCTAAACCGTTCTTAAATGCCTGTACTACTATGCTATTTCCATAGGCAAATGTCTTTCAAGAATACTTAGATAAAGCTGATCCTGTTATGGAGCAGAAGATAAAAAAAATCCGGCCATCTCCAACCTTTCCTGGGGAAAAGTTCTAGTGTAACCACCCTCAGCTCCTTGCCAGTTTACTCTGCCTGCCTCCATTATTTCTACCTTCTCTCTGAGTTCATGCATCCTCAGCCTCATGTCCAACCTGCAGACCCTGTCTCTCTGTGTCCTTCTGAAGCCCTCCAGCTACCTCCTCACAGCAGTGCCTTAAAACTGAGGTAGGACTATGAGAAAAAAAAATGTTAGAGTTGATGCTGAGGCCTCCTCGCTGTGGAAGAGATACCCTGGGTTTTTTTCAGACTGCGTCTCTGTTATCTCCTGGTAGCACTGCTTTCCTCTGACAGTACAGTCATGGGTACACAGCCCAAGTTAACGAGGCGGGAACAGCCTTTTACTTTGTGCTCTGTTGCATGTCTCAGCTTTCATATCAGTGCTCCTCACTCGGAAGAACTGATGGGCTAGGCAATCTCTCAATAACCCTTCCAGCCATATTTCCATTATTCTGTTCTTCTGTGATTTACTAACAATAAGCTACATTCATGACAGCTGAAACAGAGACTGAAAGGAAGCAAAAATTCCCAATGTAAGTGGGGGAAAAAATTAAAGTGAGGAAGAGGAAGAAAATCTTTATTTTAAATAAACACAGTGGCTCAAACATTCAAACACGGCTGTTGGAAGTTTGCCTAGAACCCTGAATTTTGTAAGTGCTGAGTACCTTCATCTGCCATTAATTGTTACCTTGGTACTTGGTCCTGTCAGTGAATTAACTGCTCTCAAAAGCAAGACCTCTTTTTTCCTTACAGTGCCTGAAGTGACTGATGTGGATGCAGGTGTTCAATTTTAGGCAAACAGACTTGAAAAATACAAGTGATTAGTTCCAGGGTTAGTTCCCAGATAGATTTACTATAGCTAGACAAAACCCACAATCCATCTGCTTTACATTTTTCTGGGAAAGTAGAGAGGTAAGATAAAGCTACTTTAGTGAACTACTGAAGAGGCCTCAGTCTGCAAAAACACCAGACTCTGGAACATCTCCCAAGTAACAGCCATCTTGGCCTTAAGTAACATAGATCCACTCTGGTCTTTCACAGTTACATGAAGCACTTTTTATCATTTGAGTATCATGTATCTATGCTCACATGTGTATGAGAGCCTAGGCACAATTAGGAAAAGCTGCAATCACTGGATTCCCATGGAACAAAACTGTGGCTCCAGCCCCGTCGTTGATTGCTTAACGGGAAGGAGAGTGGTTGCTATTACCTTGGACTGTATGCCAGGTCTGTGCTACTAGAATACAATCTCCTAAAAACCTTATCCCAGCCTCAGATTTAAGAACTTCTTTTATCCCCTCTAGTTCCAAAAATCTGACACATGCAGATCTTCTCCCTTCTGGAAACAGGCTTCAAATGCTTTGAGACACAGATTGACATGGCAAAGTTAACAGGTGTGGTGCATCTTGCACGCTGCAGTGCTATATTAATAATAAACATTAATTTACATCCCTACAGTAGGGAAAACTCTGACAGATCAAGCAGCCCTGAAGCATTTGAGTGTGAAACCACCTGAACCTCTTCATGACAGTGAGATTCCCTAGGGTCTTGTCTGTTTTAGGAAAAAGTTACTGCTTTGGAATAGAAAATATCCTTTTTATTCAGACATAACTTTATGATCTACTGCCGGCTGTGTGGCCTGTGTGCTCAGCAAATGAAAGGTGGAGCCCCAGTGCATTTCCCTGTGTCCTATAGGAGAATATTCTGACTGAAGGAACTCCTCTTGTGAGGCTCCTGTCACTGACCAGCTGGTCCCAAAGAGCAAGGGGAGGCTCTGGATGGGGTTAAATGCCAACTAGGAAAGCTTATTAGTCTATTTTATACCGGTATTTTTCAGAAAAAAAACCCAAGGGACATGATGAGAAAATAGCAATGACACGGGGAAGAAGCACATTTAACTCTCAACTTTGACGGGAAATTTTTTTAACCCTCTTGAGGGAATGCTTGCTTTTTCCATCCGGTTTAATAAAACTGATCACAGAGAACTAATTTCTGCTAGGTAAATAGCAACTGGTACATCAATTTCCTGTCAGCAGCTGCAGTTTCAACAGTTTCAGTCTTTCATTCAAATGTGCGAATGCTTTGCTTAAATTGCACATTTCTCATTTAGTGTACCTTGAAAATATGTACTGTCACTCATTCAGTCTCTGAGAAGAGTTTGGCTGTGCTGTGGTTTGCATAAAGCAGCACTAGAGAGGATCATTCAAGCAGATAAGAGGAGACATTAGAACATGTGCAGGTAGAGTTTGGGAGAATTAAAAAAAGCCTCTGCCGACAATTCTGTGTAGCAAATGAGGCATCCAAAAGCATAAGTTCTAAATCAGCTCACCAAATCCATCCGATTTCTCTTAAAGGTTAAAGGCTAACTACTTGTGTTAAAAAATAAATTATTGCATAGACTCAAGAAGCTTAAAAAGATAAAAGGTGTCTCTTAAAAAAAGCCCAATTTGGAAGTCTTAAACATAGTAATGAATTAATGCAAATCTTCAGAAAATTCTACCTTGCCAGACAGTTCCTGTAAGTAACCTTTCTTTTTGTCTGACTGCTCCGTTACATTGACAGGAAGAAACTAGGATGTCATTTACTTAACCTAGCTAAGATTTCTCATTTGTAATTCCAGTGGTGCCATTTCTCCTCCCCTCCAGCCTAGGAGCCGTGTGATTTATGTGTGTTCTCACCGCTGGCTGCTCTGGGGATTCCAGACCTCCTCATGTACCATGCTGACATTTTGCAATCATCCCTTAGTGGAGCCCAAGAACAAGTTACAAGGCAGAATGTCTCTTGGATAAGACTAGGGCTTTTCGAAAATTCCCAACTACGGGTTTGGTTTGATTTTTTTTCCCCCCACTAGAAAATGCCTGTTTGATGAAATTTCATCTTTATACAGTAGTACTCAATTTTGAAAAAATATGCAGATTCCACTACAAACAGTTCTGTTTTCAAAACAGTTACTCAAAGTCAAATTTAAAATTTCAATAACATTTTTGTTAAAATTAAACTAGTTTCTCCATAATGACACTGTTTTGGGAAGGCATTTCAAACTTTTTTTTTGCCAAATTCTTCATTCCTATTTTTGCTTTAAGACAAGACAGACTTTAAAGACTTGAAACTTCCTACAAAATGGAAAATTCAGTTTCTGCATTTTCAGAACAAAGCCAGTTATTAAAAAGATGGGTTATTTGCCTGCCCTTGCTCTTCTTTGATGTGTACTGTCTATACGTGTATTCACAGTATGGATGCACCACAATGCAAACCCGGGAAGCTGGAGACTTTCTTACCCTAGCAGTATCGATAGCTTACCTGAAGCCATGGTTTATTAAGCACGGAGTGTGTGATCCTATAAAAGGGAGTAGCAGTTAAGAAATGAACATATAATGAGACACATCACCATGAGAAAAACCCCCAGTGCACATCTTTTTTCCTTCCAATTGTTTTTCTACATATACATTTATACTGTGTCTGATTTAAAGCAGTACCCCAGCGTTTACCTACAAGATGGCAGAATTCCTAGGAAGAGTAAAGTCTGAAGACCTGATGATCTGACCTCCCAGAAGCAGCATCACTGCAAAGTTCCAGCAAGAGCACTGAGCACTGCATGTAATAAAGTATGAGCAGAGCTCACATGGTAGCTATGGGTGCATTCTGCAAGGAAGCCATCAGTGACGCTTCGGTTCTGGCTGAGTGAGCAGGATGCTCCTTCCCAGCTATCTCATACTGCCTTTTCACACAATTAGTAATCCAGGGAGAAACTCTCCATGTTGGAACAGATGTTTCCTTAACCAGTTGGTAACAGACTAAAAAATACGAGTCTTCCTAAAGCATCTTGCACTGCTAGTACAAACCAGACTAAGCAAACCTCAAGCATGCAAAGCAGTCATAGATGGAGATGTGCAGCTTAGAAAACAAATGAAAACACAGGCAGATTAGTAGTTTCACTTAGGAGAAACTCTGACACTGCATTTAGTAAGAATTCAGAATTATTTCTGAGTCTGATTTTGTCCTTACAAAAGGTTTAAGAGAATGTGTGATTAGTGCCTCAATTATGTTCACTTTCCCAGCTAATAGCTATCCAGAAAGATGTTTTCATGGACAAACAAAAAAGGAAAGTGTTTCTACAGATTCAGCGGTTCTTCCCACTCACAACATTAATGCCAAATTCAATATCATTGAAGAAGCATATGGGATAAGGGGAAAGGGGAAGGCTAACTAAAGCATTCAAAATCTTGTCAATAGGAGGTAGGAATACATTTTTAAAAATGTATTTGGGGATGCTGGGCAGAAATAGTTGCCAATTAGTTGCCAGACTAAGACAGAAACCTATTTTTTGCAAATTAAATTAGTAATTCACAACTACCATGGATTAACTGCACCATTCTGTAAAGCTGAATTGCTTAGCCTTTCTAGTAGATTTTTAACTGCTGCTAACAATAGAAACAATAAACCTTAAAAAACTCAAACATATTCTAACCTGGGAGTCAACAAACATCTATGCAGGGAAATAAAAAAACCAAGAGGTATAAATGATAAAAGCTAGACATTTTCTCTGTCCTCTCTGTATGGAGAGTTTCATTTCTGTGTGTCAATACGAAGGACCTTAGGAAAAGGCAAAGTGCTTTTTTCTTTCTTAATGAATGACGTTTGCTACTTCTGTGATGGCAGACTGGGGCTGCATGCCCTCTCATTCTTGGACAGTTCAGTGGCATTAATCTCTCTAGAAGGAAATCCTGGAAAGACTGCAATAATTGTGCTTATTAGAAGAGGAAAAGCTTCCATCACAAGAAATACAATGTCGGTAGTCAACTGAAAAAGCAGAAAGAAGATACTAATGCTTACCAAACTCGTACTGGCAGGCTTTTTTCCAGAGAGGCTATGTATTACTAACATAGTGTTGCAGGACACAGCAAAGGTTTTATCTTCAATAAAAGCTATTTTAGTAACAGTAATTTGGTGTACAGGTGCCCAAGCAGCCCCAAGAATCAACTGAAAAATCAGATTCATCTTTTTAACTACCCAAATTAAAAACCCTGAAAAACTTATTTTTTCCATAATATTCTTCATTTGTATGGACAAAGAACTGCTGAATGAATAGATGGGTGGAGAGGGAAAGGGTCAGGGTTTTTAATTTTCAAAAATTCCTAGCTGAGAAGTATTAACGTGGTGTTACAAAAGTATGTAAACATCTCTAAAAGACTGGACTGAACCACTCTTAAGAAAGATAAAATGTGGGTATGCGTCTGACGACAGACAAATTCTGGCAGCTGTCACAAACCTAGGTAAAGCTCTTGTAATAACTTCATAGCTGACATCACTACATACAACTCGTTGCATGTAGCATGCCCAAATGATAAAACTGTCAACAAAGCCTTCCTTTCCTCTAAAATGACATGCCACCATTAGCATCAATGCTGCTAGCTTTGAATGATGTGTTACCTACTGTTCTAGCTACCGAGCAGAAAGAAAAATGGGAGAGAGAAAAGGATCCCTACAGTTCTGCATCGATCCTGTTGTCTGCCCTGGCACACAGAAGGCAAATCTTTTCAGACATGAAAATTGATTCAGGTCCTTTAGTCTTTAGTTTCAACCTGAGCATCTGGAACTCCCTTGGGTTGATTTAGAGACTGAGGTGCTCATGTCTTCTGGAGATGGTTGCATTAGTGTGTGTCTCTTCAGAATTAGGAATGACTCCTTCCAGATCAGGCTGTCTTTCTAACTCTTCTGTCATGTGCTTTTGGCAGGAACAAAGGACTGATTCAGAACCTAGGTGCCCTTAATAAAATTACAGAACACAACCAGCTTGAATACACACCAGAAATCCAAGGGGGAAAAAACCCTACCTGCTCTGGGCACTTAAATAGGCAATTCTCTCATGCTACAACACTAAGCTAGAGTGTCAAACATAACTAATTGTTATAGACATTTATTTCTGAAACACAGCACTACTTAGGAAAACAGTAACAGCGAATCCAGAGTACACTAATAGTAAAGCCCATTTTCTTACAGTTCTTAGAACAATGGTCTTTTGATTTATTTTCTTCATCTACCTTTCAACTAAATCACTTAGTGGAAAAATATCCTCTTCTATTTCTCAATTCTTTCTTTGCAGCACACCCAGTCATGGCTTGCAGTCACCAGTTAAAGAGGTCCGTTGGCCAGTGATGCCCATCAGCAGCTCTAGCTTGTAGGGGAAATACTACCCGTCTTCTATGACAGAGCCTCATTCTAGCTTCGGGCCATAAAATGACATGCCATTTCTGCACTCTTTCCTCCAACCATAACATTGTCTTTCCTGTCATCCAGTCATGTGGTTGCACAGCACAGAAGTCCTTTTTGTAGCTCATCTCCTACTGTTCATGAAAAGCCAGTTCTCTTTGCAATAAAAGATCTTACATTCAGCTGTAAAGGCATCCTGAGAGAGCTCTATAATCTCTCACCAGCATCCTGGATTCAGGATGTCAACTCTCACTGAACCATGAAAGTATCTTAATAGCAAACTAGATTCTGCAGAAAAACTGCTTGCATAAAAAATCCACCAAAAGTAATGGACTGCTTTTCCTCAACAATGTATTTCTCACTCAGGGTGCAGTAAGTACTGTTCCGTTCCTTTACACCCATATGAAAAATTTCATGTGACAATGAAAATCTCAGGCACAATAACTAGGAAAAGTGATGCAAACTAGTCTCTTTCTCCAATTACCTATGCAAATTACCATCTTTCTTCAATTTCATTAGCGGTTTTGGTAGAGAAAATCACTTCTCATTCTTAGGCCAAAGGACCACAACCATGTTGTGCAATGCAAGGGAGAGTATGTAGGGAGAATCATCTGTTCCCAAGAGATAATTTTTAAGCCCTGTTTATAATACAACGAGGTTATAAATAAACTAGCAAGAAAAAAAAATAATTTAAATGTTATCTGAATAAATATTTTGCTTCTCCTTTGGCAAAAGAACTCTCAGGAAAAAAAGAAAGGGCCCCTAACAGTCAAACATTCATAGACAGAAAGCAATAGCTTGTGCAGCACATCACATTCTGAGTTTCTTAGTTTTTGGGCCCCCAGAAAGATTTCTTTCTCTTTGCCAGCCAGTCTTTTGATATGCTTATTGTGCATTTAAAGCTATTGATGGATGGGTATATAATCCTGTCTAAACTAATTAAAAAAAAAAATTAAATCAATCCAGCAGCACCTCAGCATCTACTATATTAAATCACGTACTCATTAGGAAACACTTCTGGAACACCAAACCTACCCATTAACAATCTTTGTTGGGGAAAAAAGGCTAGGGTAGAATCCCAGACAAGTTCTCCCTTCTCTCTCTCCCTCTCGCCTTCTCATTTTTGTAAGAGAATTTAACAAGCAACCGTTTTCCAGCAGTTGACCGTGAAATGGATCATGTTTTATTTATTCTGCACAAATGGCAAATCACAGCAAAGTGTAGCCTTGGGATTAATCAGTGGGCTTTTATCACTGGGGCACCAGTTGGACTTTGGTTCCTCTCAGAGTGCCTACAAATCACTCTGATTAGATGCCTGCCTGAGACATACATCATTTGACTTTGCTGGCCTTAGGTATAATAACTGGAAGACTGTACAAAGGGGATGAGCTTCCAGAGAGTGGGTCACTAAGGCTTGATATAAAGGGTGAAAATTAGTGTGTCTGAGAGAAGGTTAGTAAGTAGCAGCCCGCTATGCTGCGAAAGTCTAATCTAGAAGAGAGAGAGTTACAGGGCCTTGAAACACTGAGCTGCCTCGATTCCTGGATAAAGGTCTGGCACTTTTACAGCTGAGTGCTGGTGGTAGTGCTGGGGGTCGTACAAGTTGCAGCTTTCCCATCTCCACTCAACAGAAGAAAAGGAGAAGATGACTCTACTACAGAGAAGAATCAAAAGCCAACACAAACGTAATAGGAAAATTGATATTGGTTAAGATTATTTGTAATTGATGTCATGACGGCAGCTTTCTTCTAGATGGTAGGCAGGAGCACCTGGCCTAATGAATCTACCCTGGAGATGTTCAAGCCTACAACATCAGTCATGTCAGTAACTTGGTCTTTCTGGAAATGTTGGCAGAGGAGGACCTTAACATTTAGCATTCCTGAAAAGAAGATGTGTATTTTCTGGTCCCATTAAAAAGTGCCCACATTTAGCCCAATTCAAACACACAAAGCACATGGTTTTAGATATGCTGAAGCTCTTACTAAGGAATTTAGGTTTTTCTACATTCCATTTACACTGCACAGCTCCCCCTCCACTGATGCTAACATGGCAGGTTCAAATTTGAGTTGTTTTATTTTCCAGTTCCCAAATCCAGGTGCTTCTCTACAGTACCTGCAGAGAATAGGTGTCCCCGCTGCGGTGCTGTATGGCTCTCCATTATGACTCTGCACAGAATAACGGTTTACTGCTGCTACAGTCAGGGAAAGCAATACTAGTTGCAGTCTGATAGTAACTGCATCAGCACAAAATAACAAAGCCTGTAAATCTAGCACTGAAGCTTTGGATTCAGACCCTACATAGCATGTTGTGTGTCTTAATTGTTCACTAAAATAGTATGTATTTAATTATTTGGAAAGTGCTTCATTTGGTTGGTACGCGATACATAAGTTTGCAGAGTCCATTTCTGGCATTTAGGATTCCTGTGTTCATGACTTTGCTGTGTGTCTTTTCCCTGCTTACCCATACAGTTCCTATACTGTCTAAGAATTAAAAAAGTATTTTGGGCTCAGTCTGAGTATGAGGTATATATAAATGTAAACCATTCTCATTTAGAAAAGTAAGGTTACAGCAATATCACTTATTACCTAACTGCATGAACATGATGGATGTGTTTTCTTTTCCCTTTAAACATTATCCATTTGATTCCTTTAGCCTCTTGTCAATACCCATATTCACGGCAGCTCCTTCTGTTCAGTGAGCAGAAAGGAAAAGTATTCTTCTTTGAAGCTGATGTGAACGCTGCTCAATGAATCATTCAGCAAGTACTACTGCAGCTCAGTTATCCTACAGGCCATATTAGACTTAGGATCCTTGAATCTATAGCCAAAATGAGCCTTAGTATAGAGTGTCTCCTGTAGTTAAGATAAGCAGTAGTTTGCAAAGTATTAGGGGAAAATCTTATACTCTGATCTGCAGTATATTATAATAGGATCTACTTAACGGAGCGCTTTCAACACGCTTTAATTTTAAATACAGTTAAATGTATTGCAATCTCATATTTATCTCTCTGGAGAGCCTGAGAATATTTTCTCCATTGTACTGCAAATGGAAAAGAATACTCCAGTGTCCTGACACATTCCTCTGGAGATTTTCAGTGCTTTAAATCAAAGCACCAAAACAAGAGTTTATTGTAGCAACCCAGAGGGAAGCATCATCTCCAATATCCTGATTCTTTGCAGCTGCTCATTCAGCATGGATGCAACCTGGTTATTAACAGTAACAAAGCTATCAAATGGGGACTTCCTTTGGAAGAAAGGCCATCTATATGTCCGCACTGCATATTCTTTACATGTAAGAAGTACCCATAAAAATTTCAGGGAGTTTATATCCAGATGCATACCTACCCATATATTCTCATCTTTTATATGTACAAAGTTCTCATTACAGGAAATAAAATGTCTAAGGTGAAGAAGGCCATCAAGTTGAAGAGTCAAGAGTTCAGAATAGGCAATAACAGAAGTTTTAATTCAGCTCCACCTTCCAGACAGGTTATGATATAGTTATTAATTATATGCATACAGTTTTTCATTTGGACTCCTGTCTCATTCAGCACTCAGGACAGACAGAGCTCAGGGAGTGAGTTATTACAACATCTCGGTTATGCTCCCTCAAATTTTGGCCCTTGGCCCTTATTAACTACACAACAGACTTTCATATGCTGACTATGGAGTTGCTAATTTTCTCCTGGTTGTTTCTACAGTACTCTCCCCTGAACACCTCAGCTATTCATGTCAATTTTGTTACTGTCCCCATTTTTCAGACAAGGGAACCAAGGTACAGTGGAAGTGAAAAACATAAGAATTCATGGCCTAAATTGAAACACAAAATCTGATTTATCAGATTATACAGTCTTTTAAAGCACTTTGTATTTCAAAGCAAAGCTCCACCAGACATCAGCTGTGGTTGTGAGAGCTCAGCACTTTCACAGCACTGAGTTCAGTTTGTAGAAAATAAGATCTACAGCAAGTGACTACTTACCAAAATTTAAGAAAGTTCTCCAAGTTATTTTGTGGCAGATGCAGGAATAGACTACAAGGGATAAGAACGGCATTTATTTGCTTTATCCGTGACACCATTCTTCTAACAAACCCTTCATCCTTTCATCACACACCTTCTCATTTCTACAACAATGAACTATACAACTTCCATTCCATGTACTTAATGAGCCTGGAGCCTTTTTGAGGAAAAAAGCATGTAATAAAATAGTGCATTATAGTGTTTATGCACATGAATATCAATTTAAGGTTGCAGACAAAACCGACTGCAGTATTTCTTAACTTTTGACTGCCTAACTTTTGCAACACTAGCATTGTTTCAATGTATGAAATTACACTTAAAAATGCCTGGGCTTTTAATATAAATTTCTTTAGGCAGAATAATACATAATAGTGAGAGCTATAGATACAGTTTAGTGCAAGCTTCTGCCGCTTGAATTAATGAAGCCACAGAGGTAGCAGGCCATTATTTCTCAGGAGGACCAAGTAGTACGGGTGTTTGGAACACAGACCTTCAAAGTAATTTTCACAGCCATTTGCTAGTAGTAGAGGATGTGAAAATTAAGAATTCTTCAGCATTTTCCAAATGCCTCAAGTTTTAGGGGAAATATGCTCTCGAGTATTACTTTCTTCTGTACCTTTTAGTCTTTCTTTCACGCTTGGTATGATTCCTGGTATGTGCAAGAAGCAATCACAGGAGAAGTTCTGATAAATCAGTGTAATCCTAGGACTGCACATATTTAGGGACATTAGGGGCAGACTGAATTTTTGCTAATTTCAGCTTCAGTGGTGCACACTTCACAAAATTAAAAAGGCTAGAATACAGATCTTCCTACAGCAAACAATCACAGATTTTGCCAGCAGTACTACCTATAACAGATTAAACATATTACCTAATCTACAAAAATTAAGAAATCAAATTTAGGAAAACAGACAGGCGTGTTTTGATGTACCCCAAACTTAGTTACTCTGGGATTTCATCAGGGGTGACATAGGTACCTTTGCTTTCTATCCAAGTGATTTCATTCTGTTTCCGAAGTAGCACTGCATCTTATATCTTAGAAGAAAACCTAGGTAGCAGTAACAAAGCACCTTGCAGAAGAAATTAAAAAAAAAGAAAAAATAAGAGGAGAGAGAGAAAGCAAAAAAGAGCAAGGCTTGTCCATACTTCTGATAAAACATCCGTATCAGAATCAATCCAAAACTTCTGCAGTTTATTCACCACTGTTCATGGTAGATTTATCAAGGCTATAGACATTCTTAACTCTTGTAAACAAATGACTCTTCAGGTACATATCTGAGCTGTATGAAAAATATGGATGGTGCCAATAACTGGTAGTCAGAAAAACATCCTATTAGATTATCACAACTTAACTGAAATCAGAACAAACAGGATATATGATGTGTTGTTAGAACATAATTCAAATGCTTCTGTACAGAAATGCATACAACTTCACATAATGAGACACAAGCATTTTCTAATAAAACCATATATCTCACACAGAAAACAATGCACCTCTACTTCCACGTACATAAAACATCCATCTTAACAGCTGGAGAATGCTGCCAGGCAGTGATGTGGGCCATAAGGAGCTTAGCAGTTGCATTCCTTTCCTGCCTCTCCCCTGCAAATACTCTTGGACCCAGTTAAGCAAAGGAAAACAGAGGCAGATTGTAAGACAAGCCATGGGGCAGTAAGTTATTCCTGATGTGAAAGTATGTCTTTAACAAATGGAAACTAGTGGTATGATACTTGATACAATTTTCTTTTCCTTTCTAAGTTATGGAAGCATCCAGAGTAGGATTAAAAAAATCACAGGCATGTGATACTAGCCTTCATCCACAACTGACAGCAGTGGGGAAATTAACCATTCCACTCCAAGGCACTAAGATACTTTGCTATGCATTAATATATTCCCTGAAATCTGTATTCTGCAGATATGTGTATTTTGGATGGGGACACAATCCCAAACTCAGCAGAAGCACTGTCTCTTGTGGTGGCAAAATATAGCTCACAAGGCCTCCTGTTGCTGCAAAAGCTTCTTGCTGACTTATGATATCTTGCTCCTCTGTGCAGCGGCTGTTCCCACACCAGTTTGCTCCCCAGCAACTGGCTGAAGCAGGAAGGGCTGCCCTGCTTGGAGCGGCTGATCAAGACAAGGTGCTCCTGCCCCAGTACAAATGAGCAGCTCCCACGGCTCTTGCAGGCACTTGGAAAGACGCCTCCTGCCAGGCAACAGTGGTGGAACGAAGCTTTTCACGATAAAGAGTGGTGGCCTGGTGTACAGCCTCCCATGCCCCACTTCGAACACTACTTACAGCCAAGTTCAGCTGGCCCTGAATCTCATTCTCTCTCCAGATGGTGATTAGTGCCCACACGTCGGTCTCAAGCCATAAGGCAGGATGTTCACAGGAAGGCCTGTAGTGAGATGTTAGCAGTTGAAAAGAAGCAGAGCCAATCATTGCAGAAGGAGCAGACAGCTGAGAGAACAGCATGAAGCTGTGCTCCATGGTCTGAGCAGTGCTGCCTGTACAATTAAGTGGCTTCCAACAAATCTGACCTCTGTTCAACCGACTGCAGAAAGCAGACAAAAAGTATCCTCCCCAGGAATGACTGCTCTGTTCTGCTACAACAATGCAGAAATTGGCTCTACCTTAGGGGTTGTTCCACCACTGAAACTTGTTCACCTTTATAAAGCGCAGCAGAAGACTTCATAGTGGTTTTTACTCAAAATCTAACCCAAGTGGCAATATGATTATTACTAGAACTACCCTCCATGGATAAATATAATGTGTCAAAAGAACTGATCATGGTCAGGACCCTGGACTGGCATGGACAAGGCTAAGGAGTAAGTGAAGTATTATCACTGCTGCTAAATAGTCTGTGTTGGTATCACAGGAAAGGCAGACAGAGATGTAGGTTTAAACACAACGGTTTATAAGTACTCTGATCACACCCCAAAGGGCTTCATCCATCTCCTGCAAACACTATTTTTACTTCAACACATATCAATTCCATTCTTCAGGTGGAATATAGTTGACATAATGATATTGTTCATGACATTCCTTATGAATCCAATTAATTTTAAATTAAGTGCAAGGCCAAAACCTTGAATTCAACCTATAAATCAATAGAAGTGGCATTAAGAGAGAAACTAATACAGCATGAGATTTTGGCAGTTTGCATCATGGGAAAGGTGGTGCCCGGCATTTTGGACTTACTGTACTGTCTGCAAGCTTTGAAGACCCTGGTCATGAATAGGAAAATTGCCATGACTGAACTTCAAGAAAAGGAAATGCAATTTGTAGAGAAGACCATTTCTGACAAAAAAGAAAAACAGAACCTACAAACCAACAAATCCAGGTAAAGATAGTTTTAACATATTGTCTTCAGATTGAAAGTGGACATGTTGCAAATGTTATATGCAAGTGTTGAGTGACTTCCTTTCTCCACCTTTATCATCTTAGCTTTTCTGGAATTCACTGTCAGTCTGTTTTTCTTCAGCCAAGTGATGATCTCAAGTGTTACAGGTGACTAGTAGTACCTGCTGTGTGTTCTGGATATAAAAACAAGTTATCTTTTGTCCATCATTGCCATTTTAGTCCATATTGTGTCAAAACTGTCACTTGTGACATGACAAAGAATCAGAAGAGAAAAGAGAAGAGATGATGGTGGCTGCGAAAGCAGACAACAGGTGAAAACTGAGATAAAATAATGGAGCTATGTTACTCTATCAAGACATTAACAAGCTACAAGATATGAAGGTCCACCCAAGTATAAAAACCAAAACAAAGCATGAAAACATAACGAAGGACAGAGAAAGAGGAAAAGTGTGACTAATCAAAAAGGCACAAAGAATGGCCCAAAAGAAATTCTAGCAAAACAAAAGTGGTTTAATTTCATATTTAAATTCATAAATCAGAGGCAATTTTGAATACTGGTGAAGTGAGTAAATCAATACCATATGCACTCCATGCCTTTGATTATCAGGACATTTTTAACTATACACATAATTTTAAACTATCATCTGTCTCTGTGTAAACAATCAGGACTGGATTCCCATCTGTGTTCAAAATTTGTTCAGGTCTGACAGTTACACAGCTAAAAAAATCATGGAATCATAGAATGGCTTGGGTTGGAAGGGACCTTAAAGATCATCTAGTCCAAACCCCAAGCCGTGAGCCACCCACTAGATCAGGCTTCCCAGGGCCTCATCCAACCTGGCCTTGAACACCTCCAGGGATGGGGCATCCACAACCTCTCTGGGCAACCTGTTCCAGTGCCCCACCACCCTCTGAGTAAAGAATTTCTTCCTCACATCTAACCTAAATCTCCCCTCTTTTAGTTTTAAAACCATTTCCCCTCATCCTATCACTATCTGCCCATGTAAAAAGTCACTCCGCCTCCTGTTTATGGGCTCCCTTTAAGTACTGGAACGGAAAAATGAAACTTCCTAGTGTCTATACTTCCTGTACTATACTTCCTATGCCCTTTCCCCAGAAAACAAGACAGATCTGCTGATAAGCTCTGCCTCCCAATGTAAGGTATATCTGAAGCTCTCTGGTGTTTTATTTAAGGACTCCATCAGCAAACAGCCCCATGCTACCTGCCATCAATCACTGGAAAGTAGTTTACAGAGCAAGGATAGCTTAGAAATTTTTAAAAGGACTAGAATATTTTACAATCTTTAAAGTACTTTATGCCACAATTTAATTAATATTCTCGCTGTAGTTTGTATCTAAGAAAAGACAAGTGTCTCAACTAAGGTTCACTTACTGTAGGAAGACCCCGATGGGGCTATAAGCTGACTGGTAACCACTGAATATACACCTCCTTATACAATGGATTCTGTTCAGTATTTGGTACATACAGTATGATTCAACAGAAACTGTGCTCACTCCAGTGTGCAGTATCTGTTTCTATGGATTCAGATTCCAGTTTGTGCAGAGTTCATTTCAAAATACAGTTTGTGCTTTTCTGAATAAACAGGTTTGAATTAGGCCCCTAACTCAGCCTTTATAAATTTAACTATAGGACATAATAGGATTATTTACCACTTTTATAAAGTGACAAGAGTCTGCTACACAAGTATTTGGGGAATTATACAGTTTGAATGCCTTCAGTTAAAAGCCAGCCTCCAGCCTCCATATTTTTATAAGATCAAAGCTGGTATTCTCTGTTTAGCCCCCATTCAGAAAGAAGATGTCAAATCTCAGCTGGAGTTTTTCTGCATTCAGACTTTAACAGCCACTGATTATCCCCTATCACAGTTAAACCTGCTGGAAGCTGTTTGGAAAAATTCTCCTGTAGCTTCCTTTCCCTGTGCCTTCCTCAAAGTGCCACGTAGGATACCAAGGTAGCCCCCAACCCAGAAGGGAGCCCAGGCCAAGGCTCCCCCCATAACCTCTGATTCTTATGGCTGCGACGGAGACCCCCCCAAAAATTAACACAGCATGACTTTGTACCAATTTCTTCCAGGATTCTCTGTACATACAAATGAAAGAGGAGAAGCAGGTAAAGCGTGACCCTACGTTTGCCTCTAAATTACTACTCTTTTTTTCCCCATAGATACCAGAGACACAGTACTCCTGTTGGGGGGACTAACAGAGTATGGGGATGAGAGCAGGCAGTGGAAGGAAATCTCTTATCTCCAAACTCCATGCAGAAGAGGCTCATTTTTCTTTCTTGTACAAGGGTAAGGAGAGGTGGTAGTGTTCAGTGTCTATAGCATGTAAATTTTGCTCAGACAAATCTCTTGTAACACAGGTTGGGAATGATCCCTGAGGCCACTGAGACTAGATCCCCACAATCGCAGGCAGTACTACAGATGTCTTATTCACAACATCAGTTCCACAGAGCACCATAAACCGTATCTTTTGGTAAAATACACCCCCCCCCCAAAAGAAAAAAACAAAACACATAGAAATTTAATGTGCCATAGGAAGAGAGTAGAAATGGCACTGGATCATTTATATAACACTTTGAGCAGATCTGAAAAGGCTCATGACTCATATTACAGAGCACTGCAAAAATCAAACCTATCAGCCAAAAAAACCAAACCAAAAAATCCACAAAATTCAAACAAAAAACCAGCTGTACCATTCTCAGAGCAAATTTCCTGCTGAGCCTGAGTAAGAAAATGACAGTCTAAACAAAAGCATACCAACCAGGTACTTGACAATTCGGTGTCACAAGGAGCACCCATATACCCTGATTTTAGCGCCTCTCTAGTTGGAACCAGTCCAGCTGATTTGGGGACAACAAACAGAAGGGGAAAAAAAATAAGCTTCTAGACAGCCACCAGCTGCAACAGCACTATGTATCACTGGGCAAGAAGGGAAAGGTGCAGGAAAAATCCCTCCTGATCCACAGAAAAGCGTCAGGAAGCCCTGGTACATAGGAGTAATATGGTATAAATCCTCAAAAAAACCCAGTTATCCAGACTCCTTTCAAGGAAGATAACCTTTCTATGCAGGAAGATAACCTCTCTCTTTGATAGATCCAAGGGAAAACAAACAAAGTTGGATAACCAGGGACCCACAACACAAACTGAATTTCTTGTGTCAGAAACGTTTTCTTCTGGTTATACACTTAAATTTCCGTAAGACAATTAAGACATTTAAAACACTTGCCTTCACTGTGCTATTCAGAATGCCATTCTCAGTTGGCTCCAAGTCATGCTTTTTCAATAGTCTGTAGGATTTTGTCCAGAATCATTATAATAGTTGTAATCATTTTAGATGTTTGTTGTGCTAGTAAATATTTTATCAGTTTTAAATACCTTGGAACTTGAAATCTGTCTCAAATCCATTTGCAAAAGTGCAGGGAAACAATAAAATGGACTAGTACAAGTTAGACAAAATTAATTCCTTCCTGGAGCTTTGGTGGCAAAATAAACCAAAGATTCCCAGACCTTCTGATGAAGCTGTGTCATTACAGCTCCCTACAGCTCATATATTATTCTCTGTAAAAAAACATGTTTCTAAAAATTCATTATGTACTTCTAGACAGAACAAAAAATATCGATGTCACTTCACATAGTCATTTTAGTACTGAATATAGAGTATTGATTTTCATGTCTTGAAGTATGTAAAGTAAATGGATTTTTCTAACCATACATCACAGATATGTAATATCTGTAATACAACAGCTGTACAAATTAATGAAATGTCAGCTAAGGGCTGGTCCATATGTAGCAGGTTATGATAAATACCAAAATAATGGTACTCCTGCCTTCACATGTTGCATTAGGCAGATATGTAAAATATCCGTATTGGTATCATTTAATGTACAGCATCAAAACGAGTTAAAATTAACCTATATTAATGCTGCTGCTGAAAAGACGAACTTTTACTTCCCCCACCTGCGTGATCCCACTGCTTCCCTACCACTGGCAACAGAATGGTTACTTGGGCATGCCATCATCTGGATTTGAAAACTGAACTAGCTGGAAAGCAGCCCAGAAGGTGTGTGGGGGGGAAGTAAACCCAACCCCAACCAATAACAAATCGATTAGCTTTTGATGAAACGAGCTCCCTGATCCAGCTGAGAACACACGTGCTACTACCAGTACAGAGAAGGGACAGAGCATGGAAACCAGGCTGTTAGTCTGGTGTGTGGGACGAAACTACTTATTGGGGTAAGCTGCACAATTTATAACACTGTTACGGAACTCAAGTCCTCTACCAATTTATCCAGCACAACAGTATATAACATGTTTGATGAAACTTATACCAGGACAAAAAAGCTATATTAAGGTCTGGCTTTAGTAATAATGACCCATTCTACTGTTAGCAGGAAGGACGAACTAGTATTTAGCACTTTATTTGCAAAACAGATATTGCTTTACACCAGTAAGAGAGATCTGGGCATCTCAAAACTGCATTAGGGACAAGATATAAATATTCAGGGAATTGGTTTCCACTCTGACCTTCCATCTGACAATCCTCTCCCATTTCATCATTAAAAACTGTCCTCATTTTTTAATGACATGACTTTTACATGTCGGATTACAGCCATATACTTACAAGGGTTGCTCTGACCATATTCTTTGCTGAAATACAATGCTAGCTTGCTCACTTTGAAGGTAATTCTGGGCATGATGGCAGCTGCAGCATCCACAAAGAAATTAAAAATTTTAGAATATTATGGGCAAAGAAGCTCTTATTAATAATCTGTCTTTACATATTACTGGTAAACATTTCTCTAATTGTGATTATTGTTCAAATACCATGGATCATTTTTTTTCAACAGCTTATGTAACATGGACAGCATTCTCTTTTGAGTTAAACTGGACAGACTAAATGAACATGTCCTCCTTGCTCTCCCAGTCCTGGCCTCTTTTAACCAATCACACCACATACCACATCCAGCCCTTTCCCTTACCTTTGTACTTCAGGGACACCTGTGTCATCCATTCTCTAACAGTTACCCAACTTTCAAGATAAAATACATCCTAACGGGCTCACTGGACTTTCTCAATTCCATTAATCCCAGTGATCACCAAAGGTCCTTTGAGGAAGTGAGGTAGGAAACTTCGGAGGTGGGAACTCATAAGCAGCACAGGATTGTGCCAGTGTGTGGCCAGCTTATTTCATTCAGTCTGTTTCACTCTCTTGCTTATTTTCATGCCCCTGTCTGCTAGATCTTCTCAGTACTGATGTAAAATATGTGGCCAACAGGTGGAACTACAGCTACCAGGTAGCAAGAAGCTCCTTGCACCTTCTTGGAAGCAGCTGATTCCAGTTACTGTCAAGGTCAAAGATGCAAAACTAAAGGGATCCAAGACCTGAAGTAATATGACAGTTTTCATGTCCCTCAAGCTGAGTATCCTTCATTTACCACCAGATTCCCAGTCTCCACAAGCCACCTCATGAAAACACCAGGAGATCTTTCTTGCCCTACTTAAGTTCCTTTCTTCACTACTATCAGGGTCAGCATCTTCTTAAGAAAACAGTGCTACTTCAAACACTTGGAATAGTAGAAGCTGCACTTACGCTCTTATTTTCAGATTACTGTAGTAATGTGTCATTTAAGGAAACAAGAAATGTCTTACTTCCTCTATGAAATCACGTCCATTAATCCAAGCTCTTGTAATATGGTCTGTATGTTTTGCGCTTACACATCTCTTTCTTGCTAAAAGCATGGTAGCCGAGAATACACACTAGTCAGCATTAAACAATTATGTATTTTTAAATGTTAACTGTACATAGTAGTGTAAAACTACAAATGGTCAAAGACCCTGTGTTTTGGCCAGAAGGAAGGAAAATTACAAAAATGTTAACAGGAGTCAGATTTTGAAGGCCACACTTGTAAAATAATTCCAGTGAAAAGAAAAGGTGCAGAATTAATATTCTTACCTAGTGCCCCATTCCCTCATCTCCCTGCTCCTTTAAGTGTGTGAATCTTGGCCATTTTTTAAAAAATAATTATTTGTGGAGCTATTTGTGGGCTCTTTTCTCTTCTCTCCTCTTACTGCTTTTTAAAGAAAGCAAAATATACCTAAATCAACTTCTGTTGCAATTCCAACAGTCAGTGAAATTGC
>JAVKLA010000007.1:1380644-1405495 GCA_034782735.1 Sagittarius serpentarius
CACACAGGGGTTATTTTATTTTGGCTTTAACACTTGCTGTTGCTGTAAGTTGTGCCCACATGTCCATCTCAGGCTTACATATTTGATAAAATTATTTGCAGAGTGGTCCCGTGGCTAGAAACTTTCAGAGGTCCCTCCCAATACAATTTTTCCCCCGATCCTGTGTGACACGAATCCCATGGATGCTTATAACACAAGGGTAAAAAAAACCTTCCTCAGTCATAACAGGCACAGAAGCCAGTGATATAATTGCTAGGGACAAGATCCTAAACCTGTTCATAGCAGGGACAAGGTCTCAGAGTGAAGAAAAGGAAGCCCTAGCTCAGAGTATTGATCCACTAGGACCTTGTAATGGAAATTCCAGAACAGTGAAGATGGATGGGCAAGTCCTTAGCTCTGACTTCTTGCTGACAGCTAAAAAAGGATCCAAAAGACAATGCTTCTCAAATCCCAGAAATTACAAGAACACATGAAAGACTACAACATTTACACTGCCAAGGCCAGGAGATGAAACAAGCCCCATCTGCTTCAACAGTACAGCATTTTACAGGGATACGTAGAGTTTCTCCCCTTACAGTCTCAACTGCCAATGGCTGGCTTTAGAAAAGTTCCCCGAATCCCTCTGATCCCACTTACCATTCTCATTCCCTTTGAGAAAATGAGCATGGATACAATTAGTCTGCTTAAGAAGAATTTAGCAGAATATCAGACTCTCTGTACAATAATAAACAGCATCTCCAGTTACATTGAGGCCCTATCCTTACACCTCGTTAATGCCAAGGTAATAGGTGACAGAAACAATTTTTCCAGTTAGTAACATCCAAGAAGAAAGCCAGACAATGAAGGGGCTAGTTTCACAACAAAACCCAGGCATGAACTTTATAGTTTACATGGATCAAGTTGCTGAAAGCTCCAGTTTACCATTTCAAACACATGATCTGATCCAATGATTAAACCAGACTTGATAGCAGATGCTGAAAAAACACATCAGCCAAGACAAAACAACATAGACCAGCAGCTGCTGTCTGCCTTATTTAACGACGGGGATTGCTACCAATCTCTACATGCTTCTCCCTGGTCACATTTCTCTGTAACCACCAAGACAGAAACAACTTAAACATGATAAAGCCTGACTGTAACGAGCCATCCTTAACACCATGCTATGTCCTAGATTTAATATAAAAGATAAAAGACACAGTGAGGCTGGCCCAAGAGAGCCTGCTAGGAGCCAGCCTGATTAGCAGAAACATTACAACATAGCGGCCTAATCGAGGGCTGAAGCATTGCTGTTATCTCATTCAGCAAAACTGTTTTAAAATGTAATAGTTGAATAGCTGGGTTAAGTGCATTGCCTATGCTATGAACCTCACAAGAGCAGGCAGCTGGATCCTTGAACTGAAGCTCTTTATCATCACAAGTGAAAAAATCCGGATACATTGGGACACAAACTGTCACAACAACAGAGGGACTAAGAAGTTCAGATAGTGAAAATCTTTGCAGGTGTTTTCTGGCTACAGTCCAGGAAGATCGATCTAATTCAGCATGGAAACAAAACTAAACCCACAAACTTAACTGGGAATGTATGCAGTGGGTACATTAGGAACTAGGGACTATCATTGAAAAAGAAGGGAAAACAATGTCAAGTAAGAAGATATAACTGGAAAAAGTTAAAGCTGCCTCATACTGAACTGAGAGGACAACGTGATTCTGCATTCATTTAGTTATATGCATACCAGGTGACAGTTCAGCTCCTTTCCCATGCCACATGTTGAAAAGGGCCCAGGGAAGGTTAAATACATGAATAAACCAGATTTCATCATGTGTATTGACAGACTGATTTAACTGATTGCTGGACTCACGAATTAAACCAGTTTTACCATTCTCAAGGCCTAAGCAGGTTAAATAGGAAGTCATCTAAAGTACATGAAGCTTCAACCACTTTTCAGAGGATTAATTATACCCTCATCCTCAGATTCTGTATGTTACTCTGTACTTAAGACAATGTAAAAATCTACAGGGAAGTCTAGAAGGCTCACTTGGAACAGCTGTCCACCATCCTGCAGTCACTCACAGCTCATAGTAAGACAACTCAAGACACACAAAACAACTCCAGACACATAAAACATATTTTGGGGCAAAAGCCAAGTATGACACCACAACAATGAAGATGCTTGCTTCTTTTACCAGCTCCCGTCCAATACAGTTTTCAGAAGACATTAATATTACAGGTACTTTTAAAAGTAGTGTTTTGAAAGTATTTTTCAAGGAGATGAATCACAAAAGCCATTGCACAGTCCACTTAAACATAGTCCACTAAGAGGAAAACCTGTTTTATTGCTAAGTTCCCCCTAACATTAGACACACTCCACCCCTGAGCAGTGACTGATTGTCCTGGTTTTGGCTGGGATAGGTAATTTTCTTCCTAGTAGCTGGTACAGTGCTGTGTTTTGAATTTAGTATGAGAATAATATTGATAACACACTGATGTTTTCAGTTGTTGCTAGGTAGTGCTTATCCTAAGTCAAGGACTTTTCAGTTTCCCATGCTCTGCCAGCAAGTAGGTACACAAGAAGCTGGGAGACAACACAGCCAGGACAGCTGACCTGAACTAGCCAAAGGGATATTCCAAACCATAAGGTGTCATATCCACTATATAAACGGGGGAGTTGGCCAGGAGGGGTGGATCACTGCTCCAGGACTGGCTGGGCATCGGGCAGCAGGTAGTGAGCAATTGCATTATGCATCACTTGTCTTTCTTGAGTTTTATTTCTCTCTCTTTTTATTATCTCCCTTTTTATTACAATGGTTATTATTATTTTATTTTATTTCAGTTATTAAACTGTTCTTATCTCAACCCACGAGTTTTACTTTTTTTTCTGATTCTTCTCCCCATCCCACCGGGGGTGGGGAGGAGTGAGTGAGGAGCTGCATGGTGCTTAGTTGCCAGTCGGGGTTAAACCACAACACTGATAAAATGGACTATGAATTGTCATGTTAATATTTTCATTAAGACATTGAACAGAGACCAGCTCCTGCTGACATGGCTACTTAAGATGTAAAGATCTACGTAGGTTTGCAGAAATGGAGGTGAGCACACTTCAGCATGTTATGTGTCGTGTCACAGCTCCAGACTCCATAGCAGTGATGCAACAGCAGCTCAAAACCCACTGTCATAGCGGCCCAGTGCTCCTATGCTTGCTCCCACATTAAGGTAGAGTCAAAAAGACCAATAAGGGCACAAGAGCAGTCCACAGGCAATAGCTGGTTTCAGAGCTCCAGAGAGGGAAAAGCTGCTCTTCCAAATTTCTCTGGATGCTCTCCAGTGTTGTCTCAGACTTGGTGCTTGAATATGGATCAAAAACAACGTCAAGGGAAAACATGTAGGGAAAAAGCAGCTTCCAGCTCACTGAGCTTAAAGAAACACCTGGACATGGAGCAGATCTCTGCAGCCACTCAGTAGATGTATGCCACCTTTGCTTTTGAGTTCTGCAGTGTGATTATAAACACCTCGAATACTAACAAACCATAATTGGAGTGCAGATCCTTTTCTGACTTGTGTTTAAGCTTAGGACTTCTGTCAGCTGGAAAACAAAGTCATACTTGAGAACAACAGACAGCAGAGCTAATGAAGATGCTCTCTAGCCTTTTCAAACAAAGCTGCTGGTTTTAATGGATCTTGTAATAACTTTACAGAGAGTTACATTGATTTTTTTTTTTTTTTTAAATAGTGCCTGGAAAGGAAGAAAGATATTTTATTTATTTTTCTTATCTGAAGTTGTGTCCAGTCTGTATTATAGTTCCAATTTCAAGTCAGCGTTACAAAACAGACTGCTACATCTCCATATGAATCAGCAGTGAAACCAGCCATTGCTGTGAGAAACTGAAGTCTGAGAAATGGCATCAAAACCGAAGAGAGGCTCCCACATTTTCAGTGCATGCTAGCAAAGTACACAGTAGTTGCCCAGCTGTGTTCTTTACAGGTTGCGTACATAAAGACAAACCGAAAATTATGCAAAGGCCTGCCTTAAGTTAATCAGCTCACTCCATGAGAAGCAAATTCAGTAGAAAACAGCACAGATTACTGCTTACAGGAGTAAGTTCAAGCGCCCAGAATTTGGATAAGGAACATGATGGGCAGGCCTATAAAAGGAGAAAAAGTGATTTGTATTTTAAAACAAGACCTAAGACATATAGAAGATTTTTTTTTTTTTTAAATCCTTTGCAGAAGTTCCTGCAACTAGAATAGTCTCACACTGTTACTGAAACATGTGAAATGAGATTGTTAAAAATTACACTGAGCAAGTACATGTAATCAGCACTGGAGACTTAAGTCTTGGGTTATTTTCCAAGTGCTTTACAAACCAGCACACTCCTTCTGCATGCCGCTATTCTACAAACATTCTTGTTGCTATGATGATCAGCAACTGAAGACTATACTTCTATCAGCCCAAGAACAGCTATTTCTTATATATTATTGACAATAATTTTTATATTAATGATTTCCCACATATTATTGAATGTCTAAAGAATTTAATTGCTGTTGATAGAAGGACTGAACCCTTCTTTGAAGTATCCAGTGGTTTTTAAGAGACAGGGAGGAAGTCCATAAGCTCACTTTCTACTCCCTTTCCTCACAGCAGACTTTTAGGATCAGGCTGTAGAACCGAGGTGACTGCTCATCATGGAAAGGGGAGTAAACCTTGGTAGGGCAGAGAGGACACAGCAACTTCACTCCGCTGAACAAGATGGAGAATGACACTGTTGCAGTCTGATCTTGTCTTTGGTTGTCCTCATAATGTGTTTCTTTTTGTTGGGGGTAAGGGAAAGAGAAAAGGAGTGGAAACTTGTTCTTCAGGTACAAAGCATAGTACCACTGATATCTGGTATGTTCGCAGTGCTATGTCACACTCTCCAACTCTTCTCCTTAATTTCTCTAAAGAAGTTGAACAAATTTGACATTTCAAACACAGATCACATTGCTATATCATCACTGTTAACTTTTAAAATTACCACCTATCTATATGCTTCCCTCATTTAAGTTAAAATAGGAAATAAAGTTAATTTCAGACAGTACCTGGAAAGATCATCATACAATTAAATCCAGTCATGGGCAATTAACAAACAGTAACCTCAAGCAGGCCTAGACTAGGAGAACACTGTGCTGTTACGTTGCTTGGTGCAGTACCTACCATACGCAAACCCTTCCCTGCATCCGGTCTTCCAGAAGTTGTCTGTATTTACATTACAGAAATGCGACTGACACAGGCAGTGCGTGCTTTGGCATAATTTAACTTCAGGTTCCTCTGCTCAACAAAAACTCAGGCGGAGGGGCATGATGTGGAAAGGTGAACAGAGAAAAAATTTATATCAATTGTTTGCAAAGCTTATCTACTTAGTTCAGGTATCTATAGGAAAGACCAACCTGCTAAAGAACAAAACACCAAATACCTCCCCTTTAAAACCCATTTCTTGAAATCACACCATTCCATGACAGGAGAGTATGACCGCTATTCTAGGAGTTGCCAGTCTTACATATCCCACTGTACCTCAGTCATTAAAATCAGACAATTTTTTTCTTTCATTGAGTTCATGCCATCCATTTGTTCACCTCAATTTAATACCATTAGGAGAAGCCATGACAATGCTAAACTACTCAGAACTGTTTGTAAATCGAATATGTACCTATTTACCAACTACCTTTGTTACATTTGCCATGCATCTTTCAATATTACAGGAGAATAAACTGCTAATACACTGCAGACTGAGTGCATGGGAAAAAAGACAAAGAAAAATCCACAAGTGTCATCTATCATCTAGGTATGATTTCTCCCTGTGTAAAGCTAACAGAACCATAAGCTGCTATTGACACTGAGCCAGCTGAAAATGTGAACCGCAGCAAGGGACATAATGCAGATAAATGTCCCTTTTTTGTGCTTTAAAGAGCTCCACAGACTCTTTCTCCTAAATCCTTTCATTGATTACACTGTCTAGTAGAATCCAGCATTTCTGCAGAGGCTAAATCTTTCTTGTCGCATATTGAGCTTGCTTTCCTCTTCCCCAGGCCCATCAGCTTTCAGAGAGAGTGGTTATTCTGTTGCAGAGTATGGAACCTACATCCAAACACAATTCTAGACTGTAAACAAAACAACTATGGGCTACAAGTTGTACCTAGAATTACATGCACAGGAATTAGTTCAAACTTCCCATAACTCAAATATGCATCTTTATAAAGCAGTACATTGACTACAGTTATTTTTACCATCTTCTAGAGCTAGATTTGCTGCTATTGTAAGGTCTCATTATACAATTACATCTCCTGACACAGTGAAATCATCATCATTTAGTCTTCTTTCAGGCATACACATTACAGGAAGGTACAGTGTTTGCTAGGCTTCATTTGTATAAAATTATTGAGGTTTTTTGGCACAGTAGTTTAGATACAGTTTCTAAGAGAGCAACAATATCGTTGAGAGGAAATATTCCTCCACCCTCAAACTCATTTTTAAATGGAGACAAGTGCAATACCATGTACATATGCACGTCCATATGCAGAGCCTTGCTCCGTATTGCTCTCTGTTGTGGAAAGAAGTGATGACAACTTTTACAGTCAGAGATGGTTAGTCGAGATTTGAGCTGTGGACGCTGTAATACTTTCAGTTATAAACAGACTTCACTGAAGTGAATGCCAGTATTTCAGCTATTTCTGTGGCACAGGACTGACTTTCTCTGTGCGCACTGGCGCAGCAATACTTCAGTGAAGAGAACTGATTTCTGGGGAACTGATTTGTTAAGTACTGCTGAAGGAATACGGTAGAGATGTGGGTGTGCAGTGCTTTGTTTTAACAGTCATTTGAAATGGGTATGAACAGATAGCATTACAAATCAGCTGGCTGTGCCTCAACTGAAGAATTATTCAGCATGTTGTAATTTCTGGAAAGTAGCATTTACTTCAATGGACAGATAACTGTCCCAAAAGAAAAGAAGGACATAAGAAGCTGGGAAAGGAGAGCCTCTGTAGCCTAGTGTCTGTTTTGTCAATAGGGGTGAAAAGAAGAAAGTTATTTTTATTCTTTTAACAGTATTTCAAGCAATGAAATCCTGTTAAATTTGGTGCCAACCAGTGCTTGCTAGCATCAGCTCTTCTCTACTGCAGATGGCAGTACTTTTTAGCCTGCAAGTTTCAAGGTCACACAATATTAAACTTACAAATGCAATGGCACAAAGAGGGCAATAGATGTTGTCAACAATAGTGACACATCTACCTGAAATAATCTATCTTTTCATTTATTATATCATATTCATTAACAAATTCAAATCCAAATGATTTTTCAATGCATCATGACAAAACCCAGAGCTTATAAACCTACACATTTCTCAGTTACGGAAAAATTACTCTCATCAGTGAGTTGCTTAGAAATCTGGTAACAACTAAAATAAGTACTGTCATTTGACAGAAAAAAGGAATCCAAGACATACAAATTAAAATATCTTCAACCTTAAACAGAGGGAAGGTGTGCTTGTATTGTACAGCGTTCTGGGATGTGGACAGTACACACACCCCCTCTCTTTGTGTTAGAGTGTCCACTGCACAAAGTTCAGTGCGGTGCATCTGAATACCAGCTGGTTACATCATAGTCCCTTTCTTGAGTAGCCATGGTTTGAATGCAGATTTATGTAATTTTTTTTACATAAATCTTTTAATATACATTCAATACTTCCTTCTTCTGTACTTTATGTGTCCCTGGTGGTACAAAGCAGATCTAACTAAACCCATCTTCAGTCTTTTGGCATTGTGAGGTCAGAGACTGTATGAATTCAGATCAATGATAAGCAATTGTTCTTGAAGTGAAGTGAAACAAATCAATTTCAATAATTACAGCTCACAGAAGCAGGTAAATTCGCCCTGTCCCTTTTGAGTGCACTTGATAAAGTTTTACTTCTGTTTTCACTTTAAAATAAATTGTTTTGATTACATACATTTGCTTTTTTCCCTTTATTAAGTGAATTGTAGCTATCTAGAAATCATTGCATCTTGCAACTAGATAAACACAAGACAGTGGATCCCTACCTAGGTATCCCATTGCTCTTCAGAATAATAAAAAGTTTACTTCTGTTTTGATTTGGATGTTCAAGAAATTATATTAGCACTTTTTTCCACAGGAGGAGAGGCCACTGGACAGAGGGAGAGTTTTTGCACATGCAGCTTGTTTGATTGATAAGCATTTCAAAAGATTTCCTTGCCCAGGGTGAAAACTAACTTTTTATGAAGATGTACATTTAACTTCAAAGTCTTGTGGACGAGAAGCGTATGCAACAGTAAAAGCAGGAAAAAGAGTTTCCCACTTTTAACCTGGACAAGACAAAATCCCACTCAGTCTCCAAAAATGAGGTTACCCATTTTTTACTTACATTATGAGTTTTGGTGCAACACTCGCAGGGAATTCAGTATCCCAGAACTCACTACTGGGTTGTCGTTTGGGGAAAAAATTCCTCCAGCAAATCCTGAAGGATGGAGGGAAAAAGGCAGCAAAATTGTGGCTAAAGAGAAAACACTGAACATCACAAGAAGCATCACAAATACGTATAATCAGGTTTGTGTTCTTAATAAATTATGGCTGGCCACTTGCCTGCTTTGCTCAGTTCCATTTCTGTCCTCTCACTGCCATGCAGCTTTGGCTCTGTTCCTGCCTACTCCCCAAACTAATGCTAAATGCCAGTGGTATCCAATAGCTGAACTGCAGTTCCTAAGGACAGTCTGGATATAAATTAATCTCCAAAATCCAACCCAAAATAGTAAACATCTTGCAGAAGTCTCGCAGAAATAACTCTGGTTATTTCAATCTCTCTCCTTTCTAAGACCAGTCTTACCTTCTTGCAAATTTATGTTCACCATTACTCCACTATTAACACCATCTTTTGTAAAAGTCCCACACAATCCAGATTCCTCACAGAAGAGCATCAGCCACCATTTTCCATACAACCTTTGGGTTGTGAGTAGAATAAACACTGTTTGAGATTTTAGAGACAGGAAGATCTTTAAGGTAAGGATATTCAGAAACACCATAAGCAGGAGAAAAACAGGCCAAGATTTGTGCTTGTTATTCAGTTAGTAAAGTTGCAACAGAGACTTGTATTCTAAAAAAAAAGAGTCCTCGTAGTCCTTAAGAATCCGACTACAAACACTGCCTTCTTCCAAAACTGATGGACACAAGGATAGTACAAGGGTCTGAGAAAGAGAAACAGAATCACTCCTTTTAAGAAAGGCCCACCCCAGGTACGAAACCAGGAAGGATTTTCCTGTAGCAGCTCAGAGCATTTGTTACGTGTACAATTTTCTTTAATTCATCTTTTCTAGATGAATGATATGCTATACAAACAATGCCAATGTTTTGTTTGCCCAGTATTGGGTCAAACAAATATGTCTGCATGGAGTTTTAACTGAAAATGTCAAGTAATTAAAATGTTTGCATGGCAGCACAAAGATACAAGGCTGACTACAGAGTCTCACAGATGCTACAGTTTATTTTGCCTTACTAACCAACCACAATGAGCAGATTAAGCAATGACTGTCATATAAGAATATGTTACTCTCTATAAATAATGTAACTGTCCAAAGCTACATTTCAAAATTATTAAACAAACAGTTTAGCAAGTGCTATGCTCTTACAGACTCAGAAAATTACCTACTTTATCCTTCAAGACCAGTTTACTTTTGAAATATCAAACAAATAGAAAAAAATAGGATAGAAAAGATCAATGGGAACAAGTAAGCTGATTACTTAATAATTGGTAGAGGACTGAAGAATAGTTTCTTTTATTTGCCATTTTGAGCCTGGGCTGGACAATTCAACTCTTTGGGTTGGTATGTTACTTGTCCATCAAACAAATCTTCAAGGAATTTTTCCTGTCATTAAATTTCCAGCTCCTATTTCTCAACATTTTCCTCTCCATCATTGCAATTTTTCCTATATGAAAGTAGTAAAGTCCATAATAACAGAACAAAGCTTGGCAGACTCATTCTTTCTGATTGAATTTTAGGTCATCATTTGAAGGCTGTTTTCTGCAAATACCTTGAACTCACGCACATAGCATCTCCCCTGATTTTAACTCATCCAAATTACTGAATTTTAAATTAGGAACGCGAACTGGGGTGGTCTAGTTTTTAACTGACAAACCGTCCCTTCTTTTTGAATGCAGATGCTCATAAAGAGTTACTTTGTTCTAAATATCTATTGCAAACAGAATCCAGTACAAATCCCATGACTGAGTACTGCACTGAACTAACTACTAGAAACACGTAAGTTCCAGTCTAAAACCAGTATCACATCAATGCTTTTCCAGAACAGGAGAAGGATTAATTATAAATAGAATGCACTATAAACATGATGGCAAATCATGAAATCCTTGCTTAGTTTCTATTCAGGAAAAATGTTCAACTTCAGTAGGATGTATGATCAAGTATGGACACAGTAAAACCCAAGTGAAACTTTCAAATTGAACTATGCACTGATTTTTGTTTTGAAAAGTGCTGAAAATATCAACCTTGCATCTCTCCAAGATGCCTGTCACTGAATCATCAACAACACTGATGCTCTGCAGAACCTAGAGTACAGTTAGCGGTATTAAACAAAGTCCACACTTTTTTCAGAGAGATCTCAGTTTAAGCAGAGAGATTGAGAACTGCAGAACATGGCAAGAAGCAGATTCCTATCCATGAATATCCCTGTAAAAGTTTTGATAGTGTTCTAGATATAAATGGGGAAAAAAAAATACTCTGCTTTATATCTGATTCAGGTCATGTTAGTAGGTTAGTAATTTTTTATGGGAATCTTGAATGGTGTCTCCCTATTCTGTAAGCAGAGGGATTACTTTCATGCTGTATGTATGGCGCTTTTGAGGAATGCTTCATTCACTTGAAAAAGTAGTTCTAGAAACAATGTCTTGGCTAGTACTCTGCCCCTTGTCACATTACTTTAGAAGTAGAGGAGAAGAGCTGAAGCAGATAGGGATAGCTTCCTAGTACATTTACTTTTGGTGAAAGACAATATTATTCCATTCTGTGTGGCAGGTGAAAAATTCTGCTTTATTAACAGTCTGTGGCACCCTAATGAACTCTGGCAGAACACAGAAGGAAAAGCAGGTCCCTACTGAGTTGTCTGGAGGAGCCAGAGGGAACCAAAGAAAAAACACGGGCAAGATGTTAACAGAAGAGCTCAGGCAAAAACCTGACTACAAAGAAAAATGAAAAGCTTACTCTAAGGGGGACAAGTTTTCTATTATTAATAATAATAGGACACTTTTAGTGTAGGCTTATCAAGCATAGTTTTTTCTGCACCATTTATGAGTCAGATACCATCGTCTATTACTATAAACATAGTGTCACCAGTTAGTTTTGCCTAAGTAACCCCCACTGGCTTGTTTAAACTGGAACATTCCTTTTTAAAGACTCATTTCTTTTTTAGTTGCTTTGCATGCAGTGTGAAAGAGTGCACACTCTGCTAAAACACAGAGCTGCACAGGAGGAGGCCAACTGCATAATAATTCTTGAAGAGACTGACAATAGCTGGAATTAAATTATGCTTTCATTTTTCTTATGTGTTTCAATCTGATTTGTCTTAATTGCATGTTTGCAACATGTTAATTATCAGGGCTTGACACTGTACAGTTGGTATCTAGTAGAAGAAGAGTGATTTGACTAGGAAAGTGAAATCTAAATAACTTATATGCACACAAATGTTTGGCAACAAATTAGATTTGCAAATACGTAAACTTTACTGCATTACTCACAGTTTCTAAAAATGACCACCATAAATCAGTGTCTCAGATATCCTTTCATTTATCTGCTGGTCCTACAATATCACTAAAGAAAACCTACACTACGCAAAACCTACGCATGACAGAAAAGCCAAATGAATAGTTGAACACACAAAATCCACACAGAAACCTCAGAGCTGAGCTGAGACCTGCTGTTACCATGCTGCGTTAGAGTCCTATCATTGGCCTATAATGGGAGTGAGACCACACACTGAAAGCAGCGCCAGAATTTCTCTGAAGCCGGTGAAGCTGCACCACTTACAGCAGCTCTGAGTTTGGCTCACTAGGTTCCAGAATGCACCAAGGAGGTGACAGGAGCAAAGCTTAAGTGCTGAAAGGAACATACTCGTATATGCCTCAAGTAATTAGAAATTAGACTAAAATGTTATTTAAAAAAAAAAGTGAGGAAGAACTTGCTGACACCAATTGGTCTTTGAAAGACCTTTAGGTAATATAAAAGGCTTCCCTTGATACTTCTATAAATTGTTGCTGTTACCCAGATCTGGAGAGGTGTTGACTAGCCCCAGCTTCAAATAAACTCCAGAGGAAATGCTTTGCACCTCCTCCCTGGATGAGTTCTTTTTGGGGTGGGTGAGCTAGGCAGTTTGGCAGAAAGTGTTTGCTGTAATTAGTCAAACACTTCAGGAGCAGCAGCTGAACAGGTTTTCACTGAACTGCTGTACTCAGTTAAGAGTATGCACTTCTGCTAATAACAACCCCTACCAGTTTCAACCCTGAAGATCTGAGATGCAAAAGACAGCATGAATAATTCAGTGAGCACTGGGTCCTGAACCCACCTTTCCTTTCATGAAGGGAGAAGTAATGCACCTCAGGTATAAAGTTTTACTCTAGCAGGGCTTAATCTTTCTTTCTCTTTCAGTGCTGTGCTACTAAGTGCTGTGTAGGTGTGAAAAGCCTTATTACCATGTAATTTTGTTGGTATCAGACTTCCAACTACCTGCTTTGCTTCATATTCATATACACAGAACGATCAAAATCCGTTTTATTTCCTAACAATAGCCCATTTTGCTATAATGATTTTAAAATAGCAAATTTAAGGAATAGTGCACCGGTTAATTCACATATGGCACCTATCCACACACGAATAAAATACCTCATTATTTATTACCTTTCTCATAATGAACTTTGCGATAAACAACTGAAAAACTAATTTGTTTTTTGACAATGCCGAACCTTTGAATAGAGAAAATCACAGAGTCGAACACAGAGTGCAGTCCTGTGTGGTAAGTGGTCTCCATAGCAACCAATAGATTTTTATGCTAAGTCTGGCCTTTAAAAACATTTCACGTTTACCACCGAGAAAAAGATGGCCTTGATTTAAAAATGATACAACAAGTATCTTGAACATGCATGCTTTCTCTTCTCTCTCGCAAATAAAATTAACAGACGTCCCTTTAACACTAAATCCTCTCAGCGCTGTGTGTCATCATTGACGTATGTGTGGGCCTGCTTTAAGCTTACTTTTTTTTTTTTCTTGCATATCATTGCAAGGCATGAAGCCCTTTCCCCCCCATTTTCCCCTCCTTGTTTTTCTCTATCCTGAACAAAAATAGAACATCAAGCTCTTATCTCAGTCAGTGATCATGGTGACAGTGAAAATATTATTGCATGCTTATCTATAGCAGTTTCAATCATACAAGCTTATAATAACTTGCAATAATGGAAGAAGTAGTAACTATAGCTGCAATGCCTGCTACAGCCTAATTTACTTTCACTCCACATTCAAGTAACTGAAGTCCCTAAAAGGGAATGTATTTTTAATAAAGAAAGATTCCAACTTAAGAATGTGTGTATGTAATTATTGACAACAATATGCTATAAAGAGTTATATCATTATAATCATTAGCACTTAATGAGAATTTTGTTTGCAGCACTGGAATTTGAGTAACAGGATATAAGGGTAGATGGACAGAATTATAACTAAATTAATCATTATATTTTCAATTCTTGTTACTTGGGAATATAGAGTACATGCCTTTAACATTTAATTTAAAGCAGAGCTAGCATGCTCAGGTTCTTCCTCTCGGCATGGGTGTGGGATGCCTGCTTTTGGTTGATTAGGAATGCAGCCTTGAGAGCTTTAGATGAGTAGGAGGGGAAGATACAGAGACCATCTGTTGCTATTCCTGTAAAGGTAATTTCAACATGCATTCAGTCATCATCGTGACAGTAATAGCACTTCATACATAGCCTTTCACATCATCAAATGTTTGGTCTTTGTGTTCCATTCCATCTCAACCGCAGTATAAGCATCACACTCTCACCATGCTGAATGCTTCCTCCACAATTTCCTTTGTCCAAGGTATACTTTCCTTTCCCCGTAACTTAAGAAAGGTCCTCTGTTGAGCCTCAGTGAAGAAGGGGGCATCAAACAGCCAAGTTCTGCTTGCCATGAAATAAAACAATGTAACAGAATTTATTACCCTTTGTGTTCCCTTCTACGTGCTATTGGACTTCAGTTTCTCCAAAGGCGATCATCAATGCAGCAACAAAAATTAGGAGCTCCCACTGTAAGCAGGCAACAAAACAGAAAATAAAAGCTTCTGTATGAAGAAGCATGATCCCCAGTGCATCTCTAGGGAAGACAAAAGTTTGCCCCCTGTAGAAAACATATGCTATGAACAAATCTAGCAAAGATACAGACAGTACAGCCGTAACAGGGCCAGGGAATTCTCAAGTACTATGATAGGGAAAGGCAGGGTAAACACTGCCTGTTATTAATTTCATTTCTTGCATCAGGATACACTAACCACACTGTACCACTGAGGGGACTAATTAATCACAACAACAATGTGCTATGGTATGTCAATGAAATCTTGCTTATGGTGAATATTGTAGCATTAGTGTTATCATCGTCACCACCGCCACCCCCTCCTATCCTCTTTTCTTCCACACAGATGGAGGAACACCGTGCCAGAGTTATGATTAGCATAGGGTTGAAGTTATCAGAAACAACTGAGCAGTTCCTAACAGACCACTTTCCTTTTCTTATTTAGAAGGGAAATCAGAAAGACATGTACTGCAACTTCATTGCAAAAGGATGAAAGATGCAAGCAGAATGCTCTGAGAGAGGGTCCTATCTGTCAAATGTTTCCCTTGATCCCTGATCTGCAGACACATCTCCACAGGACTAACAACAACCATGGTGAGCTCTAAGCCCTCTGTTCGGGCCCAAGCAACACCACGATATCCCTGGGAGCTGTGCTCTCATAGCCTGCCTTTGTACTCTGCTTTGAAGGCAAAGAGCAAGAATCAACCAGTATTAATACCAAGGGATGCAGTAGTATTTCCAAAAAGCAAACAGACAAACCTTGGGATACCACTGCAAAAAGACATCTTAACAGATGCAAAACAAAGGATAAAGATGATGCTACTGTATAGCATACCTCCCACACAGAATCTCTTTCTTTCACATGCTCCTAGAAACTCATTTGTATCATATTTTCAAAAAAAAAGCGCTTACTCTCTTATCATCACATATACTTTTAGCAACTTTATTTGGATTGTACAGACCTTTCATTTTCCCCAGTTGTCCAAAAGGAAAAGTTTCACATGGCCAATTTTAAAAAGGAAGAGAACTGCTGTATTCTGAATGAAATATTTACTCTCGTTCTGTATTATTTACAGTGTGAGATGAGACATACATACCAATCTGCAGTCTTCCTCTAAAGTAGGGGTTTCTAATACTGACTCATAGCTAACCTACTGAATAAGTCTGAAGGTATGTGTTTGGGGAAAGAGTGAAATGGTTGAAACACCACAGACATTCACAAGGCAGCCACAATGAGCTTTTTTTTCTTGTTCCTAAATGGACATGCAATGAGACCTTTTCTCAGGCTTGGCAGCATACTGATCATATGTGAAAGTGGCAAACTTGTCATTTAATACCTGTCAAATACCCCAGCTTCTATAGTTAATTACAACATAATACTCACTACATTCAGAGAAAAAAATGTCAACATAAATTTGAATTGGGGGGTGAGAAGGAGCAAAACAGTACTGTAGCCACTAAACATCAAAACCTACACACTATGTAGGCAAGACCAAAGGTCCACCAGCTGTTGTCCAAAAATAATCACTCGGAACTATTTTTGATAAGTATTATAAAAGCTTATCAATGGAGCCAACTGAGAAGTTCTATTTTTTTATGCCACTGCCTCTTCCAAACAGAGAAAATGTGGTTGTTCTAATAAAACCAGTTGATTGTTTTACATAATGAAATATTCTTCACTTCTAGACCCTATTAACTTTTACATATAAACAGTTTTAATGCAGAAGTGTCAGGAATCTGAAAATAATGCCTAGTGACAGCTCTAGGATTAAGCTCTTCTCAGTTAGTTAGAATGGCTAACTTTGATTGTAAATTGCTTTTAAAGAGCAAAGCATATACTGTAAGCCCTCCCGTGCCTCCTATAAACTGACATCAACAAGGCATGCGGGACAAGTGTATGCTAGTAATTCATCTTAATTATTTGTCAACAAAGCTGTCCTAATAGAATGTGTCTTTCATTTTGATTAAAATGACCCTCTGAAACATGGTCCTTATAGAAAGTTGACAAGCAGAGGTAGATTTTGAACTGTCTGGCACTTCTAATTTTGTCCCTGGGAACTGAAAGTGCTGCTAAATGCTCTTACATAACTACTTCCTCGATTTCTCTCTCTCTGCTTAGCTTCCACATCAGGAAGAACCTCTTCATACCTCTTTGGTGATCAGTCATTTTTGGTCCATGTGACATTATTTTTATTTTTTATTTTCTGCCTCCATAGCATGATTTCTGCTATTACTTGAATGCATCAGTAATTCAATTGTGTAGCTAAATGAACTACTGTGGTTAAATAAACTACTTTTTTTTTAAATGCATAGCCATGGATATGACAAACACTTCTCATGCCATCTGGAAGGTTTTAATCTTGTGATTTTTTTTTTTTTTTAACGCTATGAGCTGATGGGGTACATCATGTTGTCCCGATATTCAGATACATTGTACTCTTTAATATCAGATTTTGATCATACTGCCATGACATGATATTTCTTTAGGAACCTCATTTTTTATATGTCCTAGGACGTATCACCCTGAATTGGTAACAAACAAAACTGATGTTTACTGTAAGGATTTAAGATCACAGATTTGATATGAAAGTTGTCAATACAGACTTTCAGAAGTCTTAACTGAAATTTTCTCATTAGACCACAATACATTTCACTTTATGATTCCAGTTACACATGAAATGCAATTTCAGTATTACTATTCTAGATGAAGTTGCGTATACAATTAGAAAATATTGACAGTACCCTTAGGGGCTAGTATTAGGTATCAGATGGACCAAAAGGTTCATCAAGGAAAGAGCCCTGGCTTGGAAATGCAGCGGGGGAAAGGGAATGTTGCCAGCAGGCTGTCAGTAGGAAGACAATAACTGAGTAAATAGTAACACTAGTTGGAAAATCTGTTAAAAAAAAAAAAAAAAAAAAGCTTTTCAGCTACCTCTCACAAATTGTTACGGAGAAAAAATAGGTTGTAACACTCCAGCTAGCTGAAAGAAAATTAAAAAAAAAAAAAAAAAAAAAAGGGAACAAGACACACAAGTATTTTTGAGGAAGTTATGCAAACTTCTGCCTCCACAGTTTTGGATGCACTGTTGGTAATTTCACTCATGCTCTACTTAAAACAATGGGAGAGTTTGGGGATGCTCCAAGACAGTGTGATATGGTGCATAACATATGTTTAGAGTCTGAACATACACACGCTGTATTCCCTTTTTTCACCCTTCTAATCCCATACGTATACCCTGTCAGCATCAGCCTTAAAAACAAAAATGATAAGACAAAACGTTATCCCGCAGATTTTAATTTACTGCCTTGGCACATGGAGGCTAACGATTAATACTTATTCAGTACTAGGAGTGTGGAAATACAGGAGAGAAAAAAAGATGAAATAAGAAAGCTCAGGTATCAGCTTTAGTAGGATTTGCCTTCCTAGACAGATCAGTTAAAGCCAGCTTGATACATTTATTCCCCCCTTCCTATTTCTGTGCTAAAAACTTGAGTTGTTCTAATGTGCAAGGCAGTTCCTTGACCATCATTTCATCTTTGAGTCAATTACAGAGAAACAGTCTATGTGTCTCAAACACAAAAAGTCCCAGATTCCCCAACTCTATATTAGATAATGATACGTGGTTCCCAGAATCAGGCTTTGCATGCCTCAGTCATACTACAACACTAGTATGTTATGACTCTTCCACAATGTAGCTTTCCCTGGTAAAGAACTGGCCTCTCAGGCTCTAGTTCTACATAGCTATGCAGCATAAAATGGGATTACTCCCAGAGAGAAAAGGAAGAAATATTTCCTTCCCTCTCCTCCACCCTCACCTTCTTGTTCCAGCCTCCATTCTGCCCCTTCCCTTGTGACCAGCCTTTCAGGATCTGAAATGAAATATGGAGGTGGGGGGAAGAGTTCTAAGGACAAACAAGGGTGTTCAGCACCTTTTAGTCAAAGATATACCAATGAAGGGAAAAAGCTAGGAATACACAGCCAAGGTGAAAGCAAAAGTGGGACGACAACCTGCCATAGGAACACAGACAAAACTGCACCAAGGAGACAGTGAGCACATAAATCATCAAGCAGAAAAGGGCATAAAACTTCCTTTTCTGTGGTTCAGGTTTTGTTTGTTTGTTTGTTTGTTTGAATAAAGGCAGCAGTCTGATATTAAGCTGTGATATCTGTTTGTACTCTTCCAGTTCTGAACGAGTGCTACGATCAGATTTTGGATGAATATGTAGAGTGCTCAATGAAATGTTCTACCCCTGCACAGATTCCACTTATTTTGTCTGGCCTAGGATACCAAAACCCATCCTGAATACTGTGTGGTATGCTCCTTGTCATAAATCACACCCAGACACTTGGAGCAGTAAATCAATACTGTTCCTATCTTCTGCAAAAGCAACGGGAGGCTTACATAACCCACAGAGCAAAAGGGGAAACATAACCCAGCCTGCTCTAAACAGGATTCCCAAACACCAGACTCACAACCCCTGCAAGTTTCTTCACTCAGCAGAAAAAAAAAAATAATGCTACTGCTACTGACACTTCCCCTCTCCACAGAAATTGATTGTGTTTGTGGTGCGTAACTGTCATAGCACTGGCATCAACATTCTTGTTCTTCAAAGAAAAAGACAGGTTGTAGAAAAAAGTAGACCACTGAAGGGGCAAATTGGAAGCCAAGCACATCCTGTTCCAAAAGGCAAAAAAGGAATGAAAAAAAAGAGTCACTGATTCTTTCCATTTTCACAGATAAACTAAAAGTGCTCGTTCTTGGTGTCATGATCACTCTGCAGTAGTCAAAAATCTAGGATGAGGGAATAAACAAAGCAGCGGGATTGACATTCTCTGAAATGTCCCAGTTCTCCAGGAATCTTGCCAGTAAGTTAAATAGAATTGTGTGAATTTGGTTTTCATAAAATAAAAAAGAAAAGGAAAAAAAAACCACCCACCCCAGGTGATATTTAGCAACACTGAGGTATTTTTCAATTTGATTTCAATTTCATCAAATTGCTTAGGGGGGAAAAAGCACCTTAAAAAAAAAACCATAAAAGCCCAACTGTTTTGACAAAGTTTTTTAAATGCATCTTTATTATTATTCCAATTGACTTATTTTCAATTTTTCTTCACTTTTATTAAAGACGACCTTCAAATATTAAAAACTGGTCAAAGGATAAGTAACACATTTAGTAAAGGGCTCATTTAACCCCACAAATAAGTGAGATTGATTTCAAAATTGCCAAGGAGATTAAATATTCATCATTATTCCAGCTCCAGCACTGACAGGCTGACATAACTTTTTTCTGCCTTTCTACCACAGAACAGCTAGGAACATTAATCTCTGAATTGTGTTAGCAAGAAGGTGGTTGGTTCCCAACACCAAAAGTACAGAAACAAAAATGTCCTTTACATTTGAGAGGCTAAATCCTAGGAGAAACACTACCTCTGAGAGCATAGCATGTGGGGGCAAAAACAATTCATGTTTACTTCAGAACAAAGCATGTAAAGTACTAAGAAAACAGGAAAACCATTTCATCAAATAGAATGAGCCACACTGGAGTTCAGAAATCAGTTTTCTGGTTTTGTCTCTACCATTCATCCACCCTGGGAATGTAGTCAAGTTCTCTGAATTTCTGTTTGCTTCCATTTTCCCCCATTTTTTTAAAAAATATGATCCTTCCTCAACAAAACAATTCAAGATGTACAGATGAAAAACTCTGTAAGATATTAGAAGATTTTCTACATTTTGCCTAAGATCCAGAGTCTTAAAACCTTCTGTAATTCACAGTTCAGTGAATTATCCTGAAACATAAAAGTCTTTGGATAAAAACATTTGCATTTAGATATATTTAACCTTACATTAAAACCAAAAGATGAATAATACTTTAATGCTCCTGTCATATTTATTAGCTCTGCTCAAGGTGAGCGAAAGCTCTTGGGAACAGCTGTGCCAGACATTCTTCCCCTTCCCCCATTCACTATTTTTTCCCTTCTTAAACTGCAGGAGTTCAGCTCTAGCATTATTTTTTCATACTAGGTTTTTTCCCTCCTGGCACAAAAATCAGAATGCAGCAAAGACATAAGGGATGAAGGATAAAAGAAATAAGACTTACTACTAGATTAACTGTATACAGACTGAAAGAGAGACAAAACTGGTTGTTCAGAGATGTATTCTGACCTATTCTGCCATGAGCCCCTACATCATTTTAACCCAAAGATTCTCTCTAAGAGCTCAGGATAATTATTGCTTCTATTTGTGTTCACAGAATCACAGAATCATTTAGGTTGGAAGGGACCTCTTGAGAGCATCTAGGTCCAACCCCACTGCTCAAGCAGGGTCAGCTAGAGCAGATTGCTCAGGGAGGTGTCCAGCCAAGTTTTGATTATCAACAAGGCTGGAGACTCCACAATCTCTCCAGGTAACCTGTTCCAGTGTTTGACCACCTGTACAGCAGAAAAGTGTTTTCTTGTCCCCGTTGGCACTTGTCCTATCTCTGGGCACTGCTGAGAAGAGTCTGGCTTCCTCATCTGTACTCCCTCCCATCAGGTATTTATATACTTTGATGAGATTCCTCCAAGCCTTCTCCCCAGGCTAAACAGTCCCAGTTTTCTCAGGTTCTCCTCATAGTAGAGATGCTCCAGCCCCTTAATAATCTTCATGGTTCTTGCTGGACTTGGTCCAATAAGTATCTTCCTTGTACTGGGGAGCCTAGAACTGGACACAATACTCCAGATGTGGCCTCACCACTGCTGAGTAGAGGGGAAGGATCACCTCCTTTGACCTGCTGGCAAGAGTCTTTCTAACACAGCCCAGGATGCTGTTGGCCACCTTTGCCCCAAGGGTGCATTGCTGGCTGTCAGCCTGCCATCTATCAGGACTCCAAGGTCCTTCTCTGCAGAGCTGCTTTCCAGCCAGTCAGCCTCCAGCATATACTGGTGCCTGGAGTTGTTCCTCCTCAGATGTACAGTTTAAGCACTTCCCTTTGCTGAAGTTCAAAAGATTCCTCTCAGCCCATTTCACCAGCCTATTGAGGTTCATCTGAATGACAGCACAACCCCCTGGTGTATTGACCACTCCTCCCTTGCTAATTTGGAAAGGGTGCAATTTGTCCCATCAGCCAGGTCAGTAACGAAGATGTTAAACAGCATTGGCCCCCATATATCTCCTAGGGTACACCACTAGTGACTGACTACTCCCAATCATCTTGTCCTTCATGTGTTTGGAAATGGTTTCCAGGGACTGAGGTGAGGCTGACTGGCCTGTAGTTCCCCAAATCTTCCTTCTTGAAGACTAGAAGAGAGTGAATGTCACTCCTGTCTTCAGTAACCTCTCCCAGTCACCACAACCTTTCAAAGACAATGGAGACTGGCCTTGCAATGATATCGGTCAGCTGCCTCCGTACCCATAGGTGCAGCCCATCAGGCCCCATGGACTTACAGATGCCTGGTTTGTTACTGCCTAACCTGGTCCCCCTCTACCAAGTCCTCTTTGTTCCAGACTTTCCCTCTGGTCTCAGGAAACTGCAATTACTGAAGGCCAACCAGTAAAGACTGAGGCAAAGGTGGCATCAAATACCTCAGCCTTTTCCCTGTCATATGTCATCAGGTCTCCCGTCCCATTCAGCAGCAGGCTCAAGTTTTCCCTCATCTTTTTGCTGTTTATGTGCTTGCAGAATCCCTTCCTGTTGCCCTTTGTATTCCTTGCAGGATTCAACACCAGGTCAACCTTGGCTCTCCTAACCCTTCCCCTGCATGATCAGACAGCAACTATATACTCCTCCTGTGTCACCTGGCTCTGCTTTCACCTCTTGTACACTATAATTTTATGTCCGAATTAACTTAGGATTTTCTTGCTCAACCACACAGGCCTCCTGCTGCCTTTGTTTGTTTTCCTAGTTATCCGGACAGACCTTTCTCAAGCTTGGGGGAGGTGATCCTTGAATATCTACCAGCTCTGCTGGACCTTCTTCTCTCCAGGGTAGTATCCCACAGATTTGTTCCAAGCAGATCTCTGATGGGATTTAAAGTCTGCTCTCCTGAAATCCAGGGCTGTGGTTCTGGTTTTTGCCCTGCTCCCTCTTAGGATCCTGAACTCTTTCTCACAGTCACTGCAGCCAAGGCAGCCCCTGACTTTCACATCCCCAGCCAGCTCTTCACTGTTTGTAAGTATTAGGTCCAGCAGGGCACATTTCCTTGTTGGCTTCTCAATCAACTGTGTCAGCAAATTGTCATCAATGCACACCACAAATCTCCTAGGTTGCTTGTGCCCTGCTGTGTTGTCCTTCGAGCAGGTATTAGGGGATTTAAAGTCCCCCATGTGGACCAGGACCCGTGAATGTGCGGATTCTTCCATGTTTTTGAAGAAGAGGGGCTAAAGCAGGTATCTGCTATGACAACACCCATGTTGGCCTGCCTGCTAATCTTGACCCATGAACTCTCAACTGATTCCTGACCCAACCCAAGGCAGAACTCCATGCATTCCAGCTGCTCTCTCACATTAAGGGCAACTCCTCCTTCTTGCCTTTTCAGACTGTCTTTCCTAAGAAGCCTGTACCTGTGTATTGCAGCACTCCTGTTGTGTGAGCCATCCCAGCGTGTTCCAATGAGGTCATAGCCCTGTAACCACACACAGACTTCTAATTCCTCCTGTTTGCTCCCCATGCCATGTTTTTTAGTGTAGAGGCATTTCAGAGAGGCACCCAAGCATGCCAATTCTCCAGAACAAGCATGAGAGCTTACCCCAGAAGGCTGTTCCGCAGGCATTTTCTTTTTACATGCCTATGCTTGAAGTGATTGCATTTCAGCCTGTTTTGTTTTCTTGCTATGTCTTTTCTGTTCCCATCACCCCAGGCCCTTGGCTTGCCTACCCCATCCACAACTTCCTCACTTGTTTGCTTAGGAATCTCTCCCTCCCCCAACATGTCTAGGGTTTGATGGTACATAAAGCATGTTTGGTAGTTTCATGGACATACATATTGAAGGACAACCAGTTGTGCCTCTGGAGTTAAGAAGAGAGATGAGTAACCAACATTTTACAGTGCACGAGTTATAATACTATGCAAGCAAACGGCTAATGCTACCACATCACTATGGCACACTAATGGCAACATTTGTACAAGTGATTCCACCAGCTCCAGGGATCCATGAATGAGAGCCTCAGTCTCAGTGTAATGCTGCAGTATTATACCAGTTGTCACTACTAAACTCTTTCTGCAGTAGTGAAACCAACTGTTTTGGGTGGTATCAACATCTGGACAAATGTTTCTTTTAGGAGCTGCACTTGTTCACTGATGCAGCAAGTGAGAATACCTGGAACTGCAATCCACTTTCCCATACTGCTGAATATCCATGTGCAGGATATTAGTGATGCATCTCTCTATTTCTGCTGGTGCAGACACGAGCTGTACAGATAACTGCCAGAAGCTTGATGGCAAGCTTACATATGTTTAAAAAGCTGTATCATAAAAGGCATTGAGAGACAATCTATAGAGATTACATAGACACAGGTTAACTTTATTTCCCTTCACAGGTCTCAGAAAATATTCTAAGAAAAACAGTCTGCTTGTTCCATAATATTTAACTGAATCTTTGCAAAAGCTTTATGTATGTCAGTACAACAGAAGGGAAGGAAAGACACAGTGAAAGAAACAATTATGAGATTATACAACACTGACTCATTGACAGGCAACAGCTCTATTTTGGAAAAAGGGGTAGAAGCACTGAGGAGAAACACTATGAGGAGAGGGAGAAGGGGAACCAAAATGAGAAAAAACTGTGGTGGGAGACAGAGGAATGATGCATGTCACCAGCATGGAAAAGGAGCAAGGACAACTTATCAGCAGCACAGACCATCTTCTGTGGCTGTCTGGTCTGCCCAGATCTTATACCTCACTTACCTTCCAAAATATCTTTGTTATAGCTATTTCCTTTTCTTCTATAGCTCAATGATGACAGTTGCAGAGTACTGCTAAGACAACATCTACACCAAAATACCTGATAACCTGGGTTATGGTTTGGGCTTTTTTGAGAAATGCAGTTCTGAGAGATTTTCCACCTAGTAGATGACAACAGCATACCCCCTTTTAAATGGAGCATTGCCTGCCTGTAGCGTAAGTATTCCTCATTATTTCCTCATTTTTCCCTTCTGTTTTCACTATTAGAGATGCTCAGAGTTTCATAGCATGGATCCCATTGCTAAAGTGATTTTTTGGGGATCCCATTCCTGACTGCACAGAGCATACAGTCTTCCACTGAAAATTTTTCTGACGATCAGCTACAGTGTACTAACATCCATTCTGACTAATTCGTATGTTTGTATCAGTACTGTAATCAAGGTTGAACTAGCCCGTAGTTTTACTACTGTTACTGCCAATCCAGCCAGTAGTCTGGAGTACTATCTTCCAGTAAGGCCTTTGACACCGTGTCCCACAGCATTCTCCTGCAGAAACTGGCTGCTCACGGCTTAGATCGATACACTCT
>JAVKLA010000007.1:1405595-1464541 GCA_034782735.1 Sagittarius serpentarius
TCATTAGGCATTGGAACGGGTTGCCCAGGGCAGTGGTGGAGGCCCCATCCCTGGATGTTTTTAAAAGTCATGTAGATCTAGCGCTTAGGGACATGGTTTAGTGGTAGACTTGTCAGTGCTAGGTTAACAATTAGACTAGATGATCTTATAGGTCTTTTCCATCTAGACAATTCTGTGATTCTATGATCACGGAAGTACATCTGCCGCTAATCTATTACCGGAAATGACTAATAATAGAATGCTTAACACCTTCTATCAAGATATGTTATTGAACATTGATCACCCTCAGGCTGCTCATCACCCTCCCTACCTCCTTCCTACCATCTCCCTTGATGGGAGGTCTATCTTCCTCAGATCTGTTGGCACAATTGTACCTTGAGTCACTTCCTAATGTGGCTGTTCCATAATTATTTGGGTTAGCTTGGACATACTGTGAAAGAGATTTTCTATTCTGAATCATTTTGACAGAATAACATTAGAGAACATTTACCTGTTCAGTCATGGAAGCCGATCAGACAGGACTGAATCTTCTTAACCTGCCCCAAATTCAGTAAGAACATCATGTCTAATTGCAGTCTTACTAGCACCAGTAACCTTCCACATGAACTCATCCTTGCCATCTGCAAGACAAGATGAAAAAAAAGAATTTTCTAGCAGGTGTTTTTGTATGGTGGACAATGGGCCTTTAACTTCCGCATTCCTGTTAAAGGCTCAGGTTCCCAATGAAACTGGAAGAGTTCCCACAGGACAACTGATGAACCATTCTCTGTATAGTGAGCCTAACTTCAGCATCTGATTTGCATATCTAGACTTAGTATGAGCACTCACCATAACAGATACATTTTAGCAGCAGCATGATTTCACCATTAAACTTAAGACAAAGACAGTAACTGTTGGTGTATGAAGTGTACATTGCAAGGCATTGGAAACAGGGTGGGGCTGCAGGGGTAGTCTCTGTGAGAAGACACCAGGGGCTGCCTCATGCCTGACACAGCTGGCTCCAGATGGCTCCACAACAGACCCACCGCAGGACACAGCTGAGTCCATCAACCAAGCTGGTGGCACCTCTTGTGAAAACATATAAAAGAAAGGGCAACAATGCCAGACAAGCAGAGGAATAAGGGTGGGGGAGCGGGGAAAAAGTGTGAGGAAAGAGCATATAGAACACCAGTGTCAGAGGAAGAAGGGGGAGAAGGTGCCCCAGGTGCCAGGGTAGATATTCCCCTGCAGCCCATGGAAGAGACCACACTGGAGTAGATACTTACACTGCAGCCTGTGGAACCCCATGCCAGAGCAGGTAGGTATTTCCCTGGAGGAAGCTGCAGCATGCAGAAAGCCCATGCTGGAGCAGGCTCCTGGCAGGAACTATGGCTCATAAAGGACCCATGCCAGAGCAGGGGAAAAGCATGAGGAGGAAGGAGTGGCAGAGAGGAACTGTTATGGACTGTCTGCAACCCCCCATTCTCCATCCCTTGCACCAGAGGGTGAGGGGGGAACCATTCTTTTAATTTTTGTCTTTGTTTCTCACTATCCAAATCTATTTTAATTGGCAATAAATTAAATCAATCTTCCACAAGTCGAGTCTGCTTTGCCTTTGATGGCAGCTGGTAAGTGATCTCCCTGTCTTTATGTCAACCCATGAGTATTTCCATCCTATTTTCTCCCCGTGTTGTGCTGAGAAGGGGGACGGAGAGCGTCTGGGTGGGCAGCTGGCCAAGGCGAACCTACCACTGAACAGAGATTGGCATGGAAAACATGATGACAATCAAGACGATACCAGAATTTGTAATTCATACCGACAAAACATTTGCCATATAGCTTAGCCTTGACTATATACATTCAAAGCTGTTAAGGAGCATAAACAACATTTCTCATTGCAACTGTTCTGCAGATCTACCATTTCATACAGCAGAATTAAGAGCTTGCTCTTTAGTGGGAATATTTGTTTGGATAGCCTCGTGACCCCCATCTCAGTGGAAAGTAATATTGAAAATTCTCATCTGAAGGAAATCTATTCCTGGAAAAATCTTAAGGTTCACTTCTCTTACGGTCAAAGAAGCCAAAAGCTTAAAAGTCACTAACATGACTAAGACCCACTCTGAGGCATGAAACCTTTTTAAGCAAAGAATTTATATTCAAAGAAATTATATTCAAAAGTCTCTGCTGCAATGGCAAGTGCAAAGAAAACAAAACACGTGAGGCTTGGCTGTTGCGTAATAAATATCTACTCTGCTCTGAGTTATGCTGCTTTAAAACCAAACTAATCCAATGGACCAGCAATGTTTCCTGGCACGTACTGGTACAACAGGGATGGAGGGGGAAGAGCAAAAAGAAATGCAGAGAGATAGCCAAACAGTATCATATAACTTAATGCCAATTCTGTCCTTCCTGCACTGAATAAGATTAAGAGATGGTAATTTTTATGTCAGCTAGCAGAAATCTAACTACACAAATTGTATTAGCCAGTTTTGCTAGTACAGAGCTCATTACAGTTTGACATACACAATGGAAGACATTGAAGCTCCTTTATTCTATAGGAAGCAGCTCTGCCAGCTGTACTATATGAGGGAAACCCTTTCCTGAGTATTCCAGAATAAGATATTCCAAGCTCACCAGTCCCAAATTTACCTATTATTTATTCCATTTGAATTTAAAGAGGAAACTGACACACAACACCCCCCCCCAAAAAAAAAAAAACAACCCAAGAAAACTAAAAAACAAACCCCCAACCCAAATACAAAAAATGATCAGAAAAACAAGGTTACTACCCCCTCCCATGTCCTTTTTAAGAGGATGAAGCATATTTGACAGTTTTACTATTGCTTCCTTTAAATCTATTGTAGTCATACATTTTGAGTTGCATCAACCTTGATTTCAAGATGCATGATGTCAGGATTTCTTTTCACATTTTGAATTCTACATGTAGCCATCTCTGCGAAGCCAGCTAACACAAAACAGACTTTCAGGAAAAAGAGCTCAATCATGCTTAGAAAAATCTCTGAGGTTCACCCAGTATTTTGGGGCACAGCATTCTGTTTTACATCTGAGACGTGACGTATTAGAAGGATGCAAAAAAAAAACCCCATTCAGATCTTATAAGTGACCTCCTTCTCTTGAGCAGAAAATGCTTTTTCATAGTATTCTCCTACACTGGAAGGCTTACGTTTTACAGATGTCAAAATGTAGGGAAAAGAAGGGCGGTTCCCTTTCTTCCTCACATAGACACACACAGACACTACAGAGTCATCTATTTCTTCCCTCTGTTCCTTGAAGGGTGTGAATAAGAAAAAAGCCCAATAACAGGAAAGAGCAGAATTGATTGAAGAGATCTAATGAGAATGAAGAGACTGCTAAAAGGGTCAAAAGTTATGTGCAAGGCAACCCTTAAAAAGAACACGTATTAAAATCTTCAGGTATTAATCCAACTTGTGACCCCAGTCACCAGTTAAAATATCAAAAGGTATTGCAACATTAACCACCAGACATTTTAGAACAGTTCAAACAGCCTGTGCAAGTCTAATTAAATCTGCCCCCAAATCTGTCACCCAGTACAGAAAAATAAGATGGGAAAATTCATCATGACTCAAAACTAAGAGGTAGGTGGGATAAGAATACTGACACTGGCATTTATTATGGAACAGGATTATTATAATCAACCCCATCAAACAATCATCTCTCAATCTGTGTAGGGATGAGCTTTTCATTTTCAGTATGTTAAACTTCTAATGCCAAGGAACACTCCTAGCCTGAAAAGTATTTCATGCCTATTTTGTTTCAAGTAGTTCCACCAGGCAAATGCATGCGTTGGCACACTAGCACACAGCATGGTTCTAGTTGTTTTTTGTTTTGTTATTCTCCGTGTCTAAAGTAAAGGTCTTAAGCTGTTTTTAAAAAAGAAAGGAGCACTAACAAAGAGCTAGTTATCTTGAACAGAAGCAATCACCTTTTTTTTATTTAAAGCTACATGTTACTGTTCCTAATCTAGGCAAGGTATACAACTTTTCAGTTTCTTTACTTATGATTCATTCTAAGAAAGATTATTAAAAGCAAGAACATTACCGGCATAATTAGACACCAGTGCATTAAACTGGGCCAGAGTCAGTAGTTTTCAGAATTCAGAGCAGTAATGTCTGCCAAAAGTACCTGCTACAGTAGTATGCACTGCACTCAGTTACAATCTGATAAGGAAGCCTCCAACATGGTAAGAAGAATACTTAAACTGTATTACACAAAGATGCAAGTTATGCTACCCTTCCCTCCCAACCAATGTTCACATATATAAATATTTTTTTTAATTAATCTCTGCTCTTACATAGCTATTTTCATGCTAGCTTTGCCGTACTAGAATACTGTTGATGTAATAGTGCACCTCTGATCTACTTAATGTCTGACAAACAATTTTCCAAGATTGCCTCATTTTGGACATACTGGGTATTTCAGTCTTGGCTTTGCTCTTCTCTAATATAAAATAATAACGTGTGCATTTCCATTTGGGAGTATAAAGATGTTAGCAGCTATACTTCACCATTCAGAGGTCATGAGGATGGAAAAAATAATATAATGAATGACTGAAACTGGATGAGTTGCTCTAAAAGTTAGAATGAATGTATTACAGAATGAATTTTACAACAAAGCCAGTTTTCAAACTACAACATTTTGTCTTGAAACTTTTCTTTCTTTGTTGTGAGAAAATTATTCCAAAAATTACTCCTCTAAAAGTATGATACATTTAAAAAACAAAAAAAAACCCAAGAACACAATGGCACTTAAATTTTTTTCCTTGTAAATCCTAGCCCTGTTCAATTACCAAACGAGTAGCATTTTTGCATCATTGGTTTCAATAACTAGAGTAGGCCATTACACTAAAAGAAAATGCCTGGGGTTTTCATACTGACCCGCACCCTGCACCAGTTATCTTCCTTGCTTATGGTTATGAGTTGTTCTGGGCTAGAATACCTTTTTTTAAAGATGAACATATCTTAAAATAAATACATAAATAAATAAAACAGGAAATACTGTGAAGTATTACCCTCTTGACTTTATTCCTTTGAAGAAGACAGAATTACATTTCTCCAAATGCAAGCTGTCTTTCCCATTAAATTTATTTGATTACTAGGAAACATTAGATCCAACAGGATGTAAAAGAGATGAAAAGCAACATTAGCTGATGTGTATCAAATCCACTCCACTTTTATCAAGCAGCTCTAAAAAGTTATTAGTGCTATGCTGTGGAAAGAACACAGGGTGCTTCTGTAACACGCTTTCATTATTCATTGATGCAATTCATGCCTTTACACAGTGTTTTAACATTCTCCAGGCATAGGTGAAGCAAATATTGGGACGGTTAGATTTTTTTTTTTTTTTAGACAGAACGCAATTCAAGCAGTGACACCAATTTAGTACTGACTGCCTTCTGACTGAACTTAGTCACTTCATTACTAAAATAAAGGTGCTACTATGCTTTAAATTAATACATACTTTTCACAAGAGAATGTGAAAAACCTTACCAAGACTGGCTCTTCTAACAAGATTTTAAAATGTGACACTGCACAGAAAATTCATTTAAATGAAGATACAACAATTCTGAAGCTGCCATTGCTTCATAAAAGAGCCAGCTATCCTGAAGAAGGGATCTTTCGGATTAGCTAATAGAGCCTCTGAGCCCAACATCAGGGAGTCTACATAATACTTCCCATACTGCTATATCTTCGTGTCTGCTGAGCTATTGCCACAGTACCTCATTACATAAACTCTGCTACTGTCTGATCGTACATAAGATCAAAATGTATTTCCTAATTGCTAAGGTGAATGTGATCCCTTAACTTCAACTAGTGGTTCCTCACTGTATTTTTAGTATCAGGTTTAACACGCATTTCTCCTTCATTGTATTTTTCCCTTCTAATTGTTTCTATGTAGACATACGGGTCCCTCCTAAAGAAAATTGAAGGTGCACTTCCAAATTTCAGCCAGAGCTACGACACGATGCAATCTCACCTCCTGGCCTAGCAGGAAGCGGAATTGGTAGGGACACAGACTTGCATAAGGTTAGCTACAGGTTGGTATGTATCCCACTGTCTTCATCTGTGCTCCTCTTTAAAACTACTGCCAGTTACATCAGCCAGCAGTTCTGCTAAACTCTGACCAAAAAATACACACGGAGATCCCTAAGAAAATTTTAAGAGAATATCGATTCTACTGCAGGAATTCACTGTGTCACTTAACACAAGTACTCCTTGCAGCATACCCCCTTACAACCTTTTCCCACTATTTTTCTCCTTTCTGCACCATAGGAGCATAGAAGCTCTGACTGAGGCTGTGGCAGATGATGCAACATCTATCACGGAAAAGGCAGGAAATTGCATGACTGTTTACAGCCCAAGACAGCTCAGGCAAAGATTTAAACTGTCCATGGAATTGCACCTAATGGGCATCTCTTCAGTCTAAACCCACAAGGCTGCAGTTGTTGAGCACAAAGAACACTGCACACATATAGCTAGTAGGTCTTATATCCCAGTACTCATGAAGCAACTAGTGTCACGCACAAGGTATGGCACTCTGCTGCCTTTGCAGTGGCTCATGTCATAAAAATGCCTCTGCTGGTATGTTAAAAAATTACTCAGTTCTGACTATATTTTCATGGGTTTCTATGTGCATCATATCTCAAAATATACTAAACGTCTTGTGCTTACTGCCAGACCTACACACTCAGCCTAGGATCTGAAAGTCAAAGCATGTTAATTGTAAAATAAGGTGTTTTAAGCAGGGACTAGCTGTCACCTGGAAACCTGCCTGCATTCAGTAGCAGCCCTGGTGAGCCTCGTAAATATTCAGCTGATCATCAGGAGACAGAACACTGAACACACCCCAGGAAAGTACTAGTGAACAGCCATCCAAATTTTATAGTTACTTCTACATACTCTCTATATATTATTGAGACTCAGTTACCCTGTCATTTAATCAACTCTGCACCTGAAGAATTTACTGTGCTATAAGGAATGGTATCTATGCAAACACATGATCATGTCAATCAGCATCTAACATATGCCATACCACAACATTCCATCATTGTAATAATTACTTGATTTGACTATATCAAGTAACAGTTTCTAAAGCTGTTAATAAACTATAATTAACAAAAAAATGGAGTTGTCCTATTTCAGGTGACATGGTCTAAAAGGACAAGTAGAAAGATTTCCTTTCATTTTTATTTAGTTTAAATGTAAGGAAGGAAATTGTTTACCAAATTAAAAAAAAATTATTAGCTATTGAAACAGCAGCAGTTTCTATGGACTAGTAACATTTTTTATGGTAACAGATAAACACATACAAGATTAATTTACTATGCTATTTGGTAATATATGGAAATTGAATTAATCTGTTGTAATTGGTCTTTCACTTTACCATAAATTTAGCTGTCCTATTCATTTGTAAGCTGATGAAATATTATCCAAACATCAAATGCTGCTTTGGTGGATGTTTTGGCTAAATAGCTAAGTATACTGTAGCACAGAATCATATCGAATACCCTGTTTACTACAGCCCAAAGACAAAATTACTGGTCCTGGTATTTCAATTATCTGGAGTTCCTGTACTCAGGAATTTTCCCATGGCTGTTTCTAATACAGAGAGGTTTAAAAAATAGTCTTTAGCAAGTTAGCCATACATTACTCTGCACTTCACTACCCCAAGTCTAAGACTTTGGCACAAGAGGTTAAAGTATCTCCACACTATCACTGCAAAGATGAAACTTGAAGGGAAATCCAAGAATCAAAACCACACATTAATTTCATGAGTTTGAGAATATACAAGTTCTTCACTTACCTGCTGAGTATTCAGCTGGCTGTCTACATCTCCAGTCACGTTTTTTAAGAACAGTTGTTAACAGCCCTCCACACAGAGATGCAGTAGTTTAATGCAGAATTTGCACTATGCAGGGAGGCAGATTTTGCAGAAAATTATTAAGAATTAACTGAAGAAGTGAATGCAAAGTGTCTTTTTAAAAATTACTTTAAGCTACTGTGTGGACTCTCTCATTCAAAAATAAAATTGCTTTGATTCATGGCCAAATTTTGGCCAAATTCTGAGGAAAGTGGGCACATTAATTTATTAGAAGTCTAATATAACAACAGCACCCTCACACTTAGGTAATTTGCACCAGCCATCCTAAGCAAACTAATGTAGTTGAGGCCAAACATTTGTGTTCTTCTATCACTTGCCAGATATATTTTTCTTCAAGTTCTCACAAACTCATACACAAATATATTAAGTGTTGTGCTGAAAGTTACATGTTACAGGCAGAGGTAGAATCATGTTCTGAGACACTTCAGACAGATTAGTATCAATTCTCCTTCATAATCATACTGAAATAAAGAATTAGCCTTAGCAATGGAAGAAGATAGCACTTCAACAATTTTCTGCCTCACGTGCTTTTATTACGGATCAGCTGTGGTCTGTGATCTTTCAGAAGTATTTCACACACACAATGTACCTCACTTTTTTAAGGAGCTATGTGGGTATTAATATTGAGGCCAGCAACAGATAAATGCAAACTGAGTGCATACTTCACCCTGTGTGTCAAGCCAATCTACAACAAAGTCAGCAAAACAACAATTTCATTAGATTTAAATTGTCTATATTTTATAATTTCACATGTAGTTACCTAATTCTGAAATAAAAAGTCTTACACAGAAGGAAAGAAGTCTTATCTGTGAATATACCTTATGCAATTATTTTTAAAACTAACAATGGTATATTTGAATCATAATTTCTAAAAGCAGGGCTGAACAAGAGGTCAGAATTCATCAATATAAAGAATTTGCAAAATACGCATTCAAATCAGAAATGGCAAGAAAAGCAGAAAATAGTTAGGGATGTAAAGACACAGCATCCATACTGTTGCCCACAAAGTAACTGTGAATGCAACATCTATTCAATTCAAACCTTAGTTATGCTACAAACGATATAATAAATTACTTTGTTCTTTATGAAAGCATCAGACCAAAAGATCTATGGTGAACCAAGCCCCTTTCTTAACTAACTAGCTATGCAGCTTGGCACTTTCCATGGGAGGAGTTTGGAATCATGATACATCCAAGCTTCCAAAGGGCTTGCACATTTGGCATATAAGCCAAAGCAAGGAAACACTGTAGAAATTTGGATTATTTTTATTGTGCTATACTCTCATACTGCTATAAAATTCTATTAATGGACAAAGAACCAAATATGCTAGATATTGCACATAACTTCAATGTTTAAGAAGTGCAATCTGCAAGACAAGAAGCAGATGGTTGGGGAGTTCAAAGATCAGTAAGACAACCGACTGCTTGGTTCTGAGAGAAAATGCTACTTTTTTTTTTTTAGGCATCCTGACAGAGAACTTAAGACAGGATTTGAAATGTGATGATAAGGTAGCTTTGTGGATAATTATAGGAAGTATCTCCCAAGCATAAGAGACACTCCAGAAGAAAGCAGAAAGGTGCTTGTGTAGAAATGAACGAGTGACAAGACAGACCAGCAGCACCAGCCAACAGATGCCTCAAAACCAAATTAAATACAGTAGATAGGGAAGGAGATAGCCCTGAAGGTCTCAAAAGCAACAACTAACTTGTATGCAGTGGAGTTTAGCTGGGGGAGAGAACTGGGAAAAGGATTCAAGAAGTTGGTTCTACCAAGAAAATGAAGTGTCATTTTTCAAGGAATTACTCTTTCAGCTGTACAAAATTCCATAACAGTATCATGTAGTTTTTTCTTTCCACACATCTCTTCTTAAAGAGGCTTAGAAAAGAGAGAGAGTCATGAGTCACTCACTTTCTTTATTGGACTCAAATCTTTATGATCTAAAGGAGAAATAAATGGAGGAAGGCAGCATTTAGGACCCTTGAACAGTTCAAGGAGCTGCAGCCTCCAAAATGCACTTCCACACTCACCTGGCTTGACAGGATATGGGTTTTTTTTAGAAAAAAAGAAGTGAGAAAACTTAGTGAGACATTAAATCCTCCAAAGTTCTGTAGTGGCTGAAAGCCAAGACAACAGCAATAGCCATCGCTTTCACACCTGTAGCACTTCCATTGCAACAAGAACAACATATTACAGCAGAAAATGTCTGTGTTGAGTTGCAGTGTGGTCTACATGAGTAAGGAACCTAAGGTAAACACATGTGGCAAAGACCTCCTCACAAAAGAATTGCTGTAAAATGAGACCTTAGCCACTAATCTCTTACCCAATTTCTAACTAAGTTAGAGTCTAAGCCTACAGTGGGACAGTTTCTAGCACTCCAAACCTTCCAATACACCAAGTAATTACACTTAAGCAATCAATTAGCTTAGTTAGGTCTTGGGGAAAGTTTGGGATTGTTTTTTTGGTTTGGAGGGATTTTGGTTTTGTTTTTTTTTTTCTTTACATCATTTAAAATTAATTGAAACTACTATTTTAATTAGTTGCCATTACTATTTTTATATTGTTTTCCCTGAGATCAGTGGAACTGACACAAGAAATACTTGAAGGTACCAATGGCAGACACAATCCTTATCCAGGTGAGTGGGCAGAGGGTATGGAATACATCTGCAAATGCATCAGGGGACATGGCAGTTTGTGCCCACTTCCCAAGAAATTAATGTCTGAGGAAAAATATTCGAAAGCTAAAAATCCCGCCACTGAGCTCTGCATACCGCAGATGCAAAGAGATGCATTGCTGAGATTACCTCTGGGTTTTCCTGCCAAGAAATTCTGGACACAAATTACTTAAGAACTTTCAAACAATTGGCAGAGAGAATCTATTTTGTCCTGGTCTTATTTTTCCTTAACAACCATGTTTTACATTACTACCCTTAGAAAATGGTCTAGCAGCCATGCCTCCAGATGGGAATAACATTAATTAATACACTTATTTTGTTTATCAGTAGAACATTCTTATATTAATGCCAAAAGATTTCAGGACAAAATGTATTTACAAGGAATGAATTATCCCTTAAGTATACAGAGAAAATTAAGAGGTACCAGGAGATTCAGTACTGCCAGCCTGGTGGAAACCAATGGTCACAATATTCTCTCTTGCTTATCAGCTCTCAGGGAAGCACCCACAGCAGTAGCCTTTTTCTCATACATTGATAGCTTCTAGTTTCCATTGTTTCTCAATGTGACTGATATGAAAGTGCTTATGCTGGAGTCTTAATTGCTTTGCTTCAAAGCTGACAAAAGATCTGGAAGCTTACTGTTCCTAAAATTTTGTCAGAATTCCTTTGGCACAGATGGGCTGGATAAGACATGACTGATCGATCATCATTATTGCTAAATAAAAAAAGGGCTAATTTCATTTTAAAATTAATTCTAATTTTCATCTCTCTCTACTGGAATTCCAAACTCTTGAATCTCTTTATGGTTTGGAGTGGGTGTTTTTATTATTTTCATTTTACGTTCACAATGCTTCATTTTACTCCAAACTTTGAAACTTCGGAAAATATAGGTTCAAATAAATGTGCAGTTATTAACCCACAAAACAAATGTGTATTCAGAGTTTTGCTGTGCTGATCACTACCCATTTTAACAGCATAACTAGAACACTTAGAAGTGAAAAGACCAAAAGGGAGAAGGGAGTCTTTTGGAAGGTATTTATCTTCCAGGGTCCATAGCTAGTTAAAAGTTTAGGGAATAATCCCAAACATGTGTGATAGCACTAAACCACCCTCTGGAACAGCCTCCTTCCCTTAACACTGATTATGGATACTTATGGAGTGGGATAGGTGAATAATCCCAACTGTGCCTATTCTTACATATGTAATTCCTGAGCCATAGGCATTTTGAGACTGACATTCACATTTCCCTATTTCTATATTGGAGATATGCTTCTACAAATAAAATAATCTGGATTTAATGAGAGAGTCTAAATTCACCTTCTATCTATGCTGGAATTAATTATCTTCAAACACACATAATAAGCCAGAACTAAACACAGAGAGATTGACTTAAGCTTTGTTGACACTCTCTTTCTTTTATCAATCAAGATGAAGATAAATGCATGTTCATCTTTGTGTGTTTCTTTACACAGTTTTTTGTCACTTCTGCACTGTTCTGAAATGCACAGTATGAGTTTCAAATCTCTTTGCTGTCTCCATTTTCAAGTCTCAGAAGTTAGGAATATATGAATTACCGAATACTACGAAACCACCAAATATTTTGTGCCCAGATTCTTGGACACATTCCAGCTGCTTTCCATTTTTGTAACTTGCATCTCCTGGTGTCTGCCCGCCTTGGAATTTCCTCTTTTGTAGGGAGAATCCTTCAGTGTTAGAAAAATCACTGTTGGCAAGAGACACCTAGGATTGTGCATGTAATGGTGTCCTGGTTTCAGCTGGGACAGAGTTCATTTTCTTCCTAGTAGCTGGTATAGTGCTATGGTTTGGGTTTAGTATGAGAAGAACGTTGGTAACACCCTGATGGTTTCAGTTGTTGCTCAGTCGTGTTTAGACTAAGTCAAGGACTCTTCAGCTTCTCATGCCCAGCCAGCAAGAAGGCTGGAGGGGCACCGGAAAATTGGGAGGGGACACAGCCGGGAGAGCTGACCCAAAGGGGTATGCCATACCATGGGAAGTCATGCCCAGTATATAAACGGGGGGGAGTTAGCCAGGGGGAGGCACGCTGCTCAGGAACTAACTGGGCATCGGTCAGCAAGTGGTGAACAATTGCATTGTGCATCACTTGTTTTGTGTATTCCAGTCCTTTTATTATTATTGTCACTGTTCTTATCTCAACCCACAAGCTTTACCTTTTTTCCCTGATTCTCTCCCCCATCCCACTGGGTGGGGGCGAAGTGAGTGAGCGGCTGCGTGGTGCTGAGTTGCTGGCTGGGGTTAAACCATGACAAATGGATTTTCCTTTTCACAGCCAGTGTGGAAAAATACATGAACTAGTTATCTACATATTTCATTCTTCTAGATTCCAGCTGGATCCCACTGAGCACTTGTTTCTGCAAAGCAGAAGAATGTGGGTGCCTCAGCTGACTCCAAATACCTTACTGCATCGGAATAGGGCATTTTCCACAGAAGTAAGAGATACAAACTCCTTCAAGACAGATTAAAGAACTGAACTTGTTTTCTTGCTGCGTGTTTTATCCACTGCATACAGAAAGAGCAGCACTGGCATTGGGCACTTTCTCCAAAGACTGTCCATTGAAACTATTGAGGGATGCAAATAAGTAGTCCACCCTGAATGTACAGCTATACTAACAAGTTAGTAACATAAGAAACTGCCATAGCTTCCTCATATCAAAGAGAAAGTAATGTGCATGCAAAGGTTACCCTGACCAGAGTTTACACTAACATGATAACAACACAAGAAATGGCAGAAATGAGCAACATGATACAATAACAGAACAAGGGTATCAGCTTAATGGAATCGTTAACCATGGCAAAAATTACCTGGGCAAAGATATCCCAAATACCAAACAAAGGCGTCAAAATCAGCAAAATCAGGACCAATGGGAAAATAGTAAATGCTTATTTTGGAGGAGATGGAAGTGGTAGAGAGAAAGAATTTGCAAGCGGAAAAGGGGGGAAAATTATTACAAAAGATAGCAAAATCATTCAGTCATAATTGACCAAGTACCTGTCAAGCAGTCATGTGCTTGATCGCCACAGTTTGCACTGGTCAATAAAACAACCGCTTCCATCATGCCTGCCTCTGACTTACTTGCAGAGTCACAAGTGAACAGATATATTTTTCCTGGCATCAGTGAGAGGATACTTGGAGTACCCTACCTAACATCTGCATGGAAACACCTCACCTTTTTCTCTCTTGCAGAAAATATTTGCAAAATTTGACAAATCTAGGTCAAATTCACCATGCTGCAACAATTTCAAACCATATTTTTAGCAAACTTAGTGTTCAACAAAAATAAAAAATTAACTACTCTACATACACTAGTCCTTCTATAATTCTCAGTGTATGAAGTCTTCTACATAAAATGATTAAGATTTGTTACACAGGAAGTTTCGGAAAGCTTTTTTTATAAGCTAAGGATATTGTTTGCTACATTCCATAAAAAGAGAGCTACTTCTGATGAGGGAGAGGAAATAGATTGCCAATTAGATGCTTAGCAGCAGGCCTGTCAGACAACAGCATCGTTCTCAAAACATCAACACCAAATCCATCTCAAAAGGCAACATTTTCTACTAGAATAAGCGCTCAGAAAAACCCAGGGACTGATCTAAACATGACTAACATTCTAAACATCTGAGATCCACAAAAAGCAGGCTTTTAAATCTCAACTTGCTCTCCCGTGTGACCTTTTCAGCTTTCTTGGCTGGAGAAAGCCTTTAGTCTGAATGATTTGATCTTCACTGATTCTAGACTCTTCTGATTTTAGATAACTATAATTCTTCCATTTTCTTCCAGGAAACTAATTTCCAGTTCCATGCACACTTCAGGCACTTTAAAGCTTACATAAGCCTAAGTTAACGCTATCAGCAAACGGACCACCCACAGCCTTTTGCATCCCCTCCCTGTACAGCTGCCTCTCTTCTGGCACATGCACTGAGTGAGCAGGATCTGGGAGCTGTCCTGATGTAAACAACTTAGGATATTTGTAAGGTTAGTTTTTAAATCCAGATCAACTCCCAGTTCTCACCCATTGCATAGCCCTGCAAATATTTGTTTATGCACAGAGAAGGGGCTGTATGGTGGTCCTTCAAGAGAAGTGCCAGTTTATGCCAACTTTTAGGGTATGAGAAGCCAGGAATCAAGAACTGTATTAACTGCAAGAGGCTTTAAGAAACAAAAAAAAACCCCCAGACAAAACAAACAAACACACACCAAACCCCCCACCACTTAAAGACCAGAATTATTCTCAACAGAGCTGAAACCTACTTCTACAGATTAAAGAGGTTTGGACTAGTGATGTTTGGACAAAATATTGAACTGCTTAGTCTACAATTACCTCTTCATTCTAAAAGCCTTTTTTGGGTGTGAATTAGCAAGAAGACAGCAATAATAAGTTTGCATCAATTCATTGTTGATAACTTTGGATTAAATTACTTTAATTTACTTCACTGTAAGGTTGAAATAATTGTAACTAGGACAAACAGAAGCTCTCCTTGCCTACCTTGAAGGTTTGCATAGAATAGCTATTACCAATGGCTTTGTATTTTTTTATATATATATATATACACACACACCCCAAAAACACCAAACCCCAAGTAAAGTGGTGTTCAAGATGTACACCTAAACTTCAGCTGAAATCTGTTTTCTCTGTTAATTAAAGGCTTTTCAGGCATTCCCACTTATATCGCATCTAGGGATCTTGAAGACCTTATTTTCAAAGGTTTGACACTTACAATTTTCCAAGGAAAAGGTGAACAGACTTCAGAGGAGAAAAACAATTCTTGGAAACTTGGGTTTTTTCCTAGAGATTTAAGTTTTACCTCAAGCATAACACTCTGATTTAGGAATACTTTTTAATACCACTACATTTAAAATTTCAAAAAATACAGGTTTGGTTACATAATCAAACCAGAGGCTAAGCATCTCCTCAGCAAAGACAAAAGAAATTTTAACATATAACCTAGTCCTATATTTCATATAACTTAATCATATAGTGTAAAAACCAAACACTCACAAAAAATAAATTGGCACAGAAGAATAAAATCCCGAAGAGTTCTTAAATGCTTTTATATTTTCCACTGTATCATGGAGAATATCAGATGGAGAGGCCACAAATGGCAGATTTCAGTTTATACAAACTTGTTCCAAAAGCCACAGATGAACTCTGTTCTAACTTACCACAGAGGAACTGAAGGCCTTGCCATCGGGATTCGTATCAGGAAATACTGAGAGCATGCACAAGAATCTCCCATAACAGTTCTCTCTGGAAAAAGTGTTTCCTTATCTATCAATGTGTCTTAATGGTAGGCAAAAAACTAATAAAGCTTAGTTCAGTTTGTACAAGCGATTCTTGGAATCTCTTTCCAAACACGTGGGGAAAAGTTCCTAGGTCCATCCAGGCTTTGTGCAGCTCTTGCCATAAATCACAGCAGACCTGTGATCACTCTCACCTGCACAGAGCTGCTACGTATATATTGAACACTCTACATGGATCATTGGCTTTTTTCCTCTTTCAGTCGCTAGATACCATCCACAAGAACACTTATTTAAAAAGGAAATCCTTGGTCTTCGGGCCCAGAGGTTTCATGGCTTCTATCTCAGAGAAAAAAAGGTCTGCCTCCCCTGAACAGAAATAATTTTAACATTGCTCAGAGAAGGAGATGTCAACAGCGCAAAGACTTAAAATGAAAAGGACGATTTCTCAAGGGTGTAAAGCGAGGCAAGTGAAATGTTCCAATCAAGTCCTGAGGGAGGATTTGGGATAGTCTGAATCTTACGCATCTTAGTACTCCTGATCCATGGCTGACTGCAGCACATTCAGAAGAGTAGCCTCTCTTACCACTGTGCAAAATACACAAACCAACCCAGGCATTTTCATGCTCTACCACTGCATCAGCAAAAGCTCATATTATGTGACTCCTTAAGGTAACATTAAAAATACACAAATCCCTAAAATTCAATACTCCTTCTGTGCTGCTATACCACAATTAAAGCTTATTCAATTGAATTTTTACAACAAACTAACTTTACAGAAACAGATGCTACTTCATACACAGTGAAAAGTTTTCTTCACAATACCCTTAAGTAAGGCATAATCTCTTCTATAACAGCAATGACATCGTGCATTAGAACAGTGCAATTTTAGTCAAAAGTGGTTATTAAATCTCTGTTTTCAACTAAATACAATTTTTAACTGGTCTTTAGAATTTATTTCTAGGTACTAACCTAAAGGAAGAAAACTGTCTCCTACTCAAAGCAAATGCACAGCCTTCTACTAGTGCTAATAGATGTTCTACTGAAGAATGTCAGCCATGACTCAAACTCGCTTCCTCCAAACAGGAGATCTTAAGCTTTGGCATTTGGGAAGCCCTGCAGTCATTAAGCTGTAAGTTTTCTTCCCCTCCCCGCCCCCACCTTATTTCCCTGTGTTTTAAAGTGGAAAAATAACACTTTCCTAGCAGCAGCATCTTTCAGATGGAGCTGAGCCATTAAAAAAAAAGATCAACTAAGACACACAATAAGGGAAAAAAAAAAAAAAAAAAAGAAAAAATAAACAGGACCTGGCAGAATACAAACCACAAGCTAGAGAGCATTGTTTCTGTGACTAATATTTAAACTCTGTTACAGCTATACAAAGGCAAGTAACAAAGAACCTGTAAGAATTACAGTACCAGTAAACTCACAGAAGTCATTGTTCATTGTGGGAGCCTCACAGCCAGCTCCAGCATTCCCAGCAAGGCACTGCCAGATCCCTCACACTGAGCTGAAAGGAATTTCCGTATTTTAAAAGACCTAAGCGTGGAAAGAGAGCTATAATATTTATTTGCCCTTTAAACACAAACACACATGCACAAAAGAACAGGTTACCCGTGCACAGAAATGAGCAAGTGTCAGGATGTGTGCCAGCTACACCTTTCCCATCAGAAGCCAAACAGAGAAAGGCACTTTAAAGAACCTGCCTAGGAAAGAACAAGAACCCATCTTTGGCCCCAGCACCCAAGCAGAGATAAGACAACCAGTAATTCTAACTACTTGCTTGATGTAAATCCCATAAAAAGTCAGCTGACTAGATCTAGCCAAAATTCAGGCATCCTGCAGATACAGAAATAAATAGAGAAGAACTGTTTTCCACAGGTTGACAGTACTGCCACTGCAGGGAGACTGGGCTCAGCCCAGCTGACAGTATTGCTCAGTGCCGTTACAGAGACCATTTTTATTGGAGAAATTTAGGACAGTGCATACAGTTGTGTCACCTCTCTTTATTAAGGTTCTTCCAGAAATTTGTTTGACACTATATATTTACACCAGATCAAAGCATCTTACATGTATGTTCGGCAAAGTAGAGAGCATGCTGTACTATCCCCCCTTCTCTCAAAGTTTGAAACAAAGCATTAAGAACCAAGGTATGAGCCATTTATCTGTCAAAGATCAAGGATGATTAAGAGCCTCTGGCAAATAAAGATCAAGGATAGTTAAGGGCCTCTGGCAAAGCTGATGGTGCACTCTGTCCACATCCAGCTTTAAAAAGGATTGATACAGAGGCCCTTATTGCTATTACAAAACAGAATTTTTTGAAAGTTTGAATTCATTCCCTTTAAGATCCATGAAGTTCAGTACCTGTTCTTCCTGCATATGGTAACTTCTGCTTTTTCCTTTCTCTGATCTTCTGTAATACTTGAATTAAAATGCCTGTAATGGCTGTTCAGTAGTAGGCTACTAGCTGACATTAATAACAATACTGCTACTCTGAAATTGTGTTCCTGTTATTAAAACAAACAAAAGAAAACCAAAAACCCACAAACAACTAAATGAAATAATTTACACTTCTGCCTACCTGCTTCTGTTTGCAGCCTGATCAAAGCTCAGATTCATAGTCTGAAACTGTTTAAAAGCTGATATATGAATTCAGCTCTGTGGATATGGGTAAGTAAAAGCTGATCATAAAGAAAAGAGTCGATCACAGAGAAACAAACAAACTAACAAGCCCATCAACTTTAATTTCTACTAAACATTTGGATTACACTAGAAAAGAAACACTACAGAAACGTCTCTAGAGACTGCAGTCTGGGGACTCTACATTATAGTCTGGGATGCTTTAACAGATGACAATGCCAGACTGATTAGAAGTTATCCAGCTGAACATTTTGCTGTCAGAAAATGTGATTAGTGAAAAGTGAAATAGGTGGTAATTGACAATTTAAAAAAAAAAAACCCAAAACCACAAAAAACAAACAAATAACAAAAAACCAACCGGGGAACAGGGTTTTGTTTCAGGCTTTGTTTTAACATAGAAAACAAGAGATTTATACCTGAAGTATTTAAGAATGAAACATTTTTATTAACTCCAAAAGGTAGTTTAAGAATTGCATCCACCAGAAAGATTTTTTTTTTTTAGGTTTTTAAATTCCTTTTCAGGATAGAAAAAACATGTGTTTTGATTATAAGGAAAAACTTCGTTTCTTCCCATGTGACTACATCTCCCATAAACACAGTATTCTTGCCTGTTCCTCATCTCTTAGGGGATGCTTGTGGGAATTCTAGGATTCGCTGTCTTGTAAGAGATGTGGCTGTGGTCCACTGAGGAGGGTGGAAGCATGAGAACTTCCAATCCTGACAGGACCCCAAGGAGTGCACATCAGGTCCGAGATTCCAATACTTTAACGCACATTTTTAAGTGAGGGGGGAAAAAAAAAATCCATCAGTACGTAGACATTTTTGTGAAATACCTTACTTCATCATTTTTACTCTACTGAAAAATATGAGTGCAATTTCAGCCAGACCTGATTTGCTTTATACAGAGCCAAGCACAAAATACAGGAGATCTCCACATAACTACATTTGGACAATTCTCCATTCCAATACAGGAAAGTCACCTTCAGTTGAAAGCTTTATAGTCATTGCTGCTTAACAAAAGGATTAAGAACCACTCAATTAACTAGTCCGTATCAAAGTCATGACCAGCAGTGGTCCCCAGCACAGCAAAGCAGTGTGCAAACCTGGCTATTCCATGCTAGGGGAGGAGAAAATTTAATTCCATTAATTAATTCCTTTAAAGCTGATGGTAACGTTTACTGCTAATGTTACCAAAACATCTACCACTGCCTCGCCTCTCAACTTCAGATGTTTCCTCTGTTTCAGCACCTCTAGTAGGAATTGTGTCTCAAAGTACACTGAATGCTTGTCATTCACCAAGGCTTCTTTTTTGGAAGTGTATCATAGGAATGACTATATATTGCAAGAAACTTTGGCATCTGAACAACTATTGTCTCTGCCTTTGACTCATCGAAGCTCATTAAAAAATTCCTAAAATCCACTGAATAACAGTTTCAGACTGAATGTACGAAGAACTGTGCATGAGGTATTCACATCTGAGTAGGAGCTTGCATAAAAATAAAGAGCAGAACCGCACCAAAATCAAGCAGCCAGTACAAACCACACAGCCACATTATGCCTTACACAGCACTGGTTCAGCTAGTGATGATCTGAATTTTCACTGCATATATATTTCTTATGGAGAGGCTCTGTATTTGTTTGAATTTCTTCCTCCTCTATTTTTTTGGTCGTTTGGGTTTTTTTTTTTTTCCATCTGTCCTATTCTTCGTTTTCTTTTTACCTCTAGTCTAGAGCAGTATTCTGAAGAAGAATCACTGAACACGTATGGGAACCCACATTTAAAAAACTGCTCTGCAAAATCTGCAATGGAGCCAGACATTGTCTTTATGGCCAAAGCCTTGGAAATCAAATTTTGGCATGAATTATAGAATACCCAAGTACATTGGAGTGGACTCTGTGCATCATAATTCAAATTATTTATGTTCTAATGCATTGTAAACTAGTAGGAAAACTAATTTACAGAACAGATAAGGGTAATGCAACTATGGAGAAAACAGAAGCAAATGGACATTTCATTCATTCTCAAAAAGAATAAAACTGCACAATGTGGACTCTTCTTCAGAGATTTTTAAGGGAAATATATTTTTATCAAACAAGTAAACACAACAAACCTACTGTCTTATCAGCTTTAAATGGTTTTCTTTCTTAATATCTAGCTTTCAGACCTTATGAAGACTTATTTACCTGTCTATAGTTAAGTCAATAGCATAACTTTCAGGAATGCCTTTTTTTTTTTTTTAATGCGGTACTCAGTGCCAGAGTTACAAAGCTTTTTAAGCATCTAAAAATACACTCAGGCACCTATGTGTAGATTTTCAATTCCTATCTTAAAACCAAAAAATGTCACTTTTTCTCAACTCTTTGGAATAAAACAAAAAACAAGTGACTGGCAAGAACCTGTTCATAAAGGATTAGTCTAGTTTGTAGATAACAGACAGCAAAGCACCTTTCTTGGAGGTACTGGCAGGCAGCTAGGCTCTAGAGGAGAGTGGAGATTAAGACAGAGTAAAGACAGAAGCCACCACAGTGGTTTCTATTTGCTCTAGACGGCTCCTTAGGCAGCATGTGAGTTTCTTTGCATTGCCTTTCAGAGATGCCTTCTCCCTCCCTGTTCCCTGCACCCTTTTTAGGTGACATAAGCACCTCCTTCTAAATTCTGGATTGTTTCCCATGCCATACGTCTAAAAATTAGGCCCTGCAGAACATAATTCAGATGCTTTTATTAAAACCATTCATATTTTGTAAAAATACCCTTTTAAGTGACAGCAGAGGAGCTATATTTAGAAAGAGGAAGAGGAAGAGAGAAAAGCTATTCAGTAACAAAACAGACAGTACACAACAATGTTTTGTACATTAGAAGCAACACTACATCTTTCTTCATCTACAGAGTCAATGATTTAGCTGTTTGTCCAGAGGCAAAAATGATTAAAACATTGAACTGGACACTTCTTGAGTAAAGTGATGGAACAGTTCATGTAGAGAGCACATACATTTATTATGACTCAACCAAGTTCCAAAAAGGGCATGTAGCAACATATACACAGCTACTATTGTGCAACAACAAAGAACTTTAGAAGTCCTTTGGTAATTCAACAAAACAAAACAAAACCACCTTGAGACAGCTAAAATACTCTCTCAATAAATGTTGAAGGCCCACTTTACACATCTGAGATGCCATTTTGTTGAATCAAATAAATCTTAAATCTTAAGTCTCAGAGGTGAACTGAAACTTCAGAACAAGTGCACATGCCTGGGACAGTCTTAGATTTAAAAGGTTTTAAAGTGATTTAGAAAATCACAAATGCTTGTATGTATTAGTTTTGGAGTGTCCAAACAAACTGAGCTTCAGAGGAAGTGAATCACAGTCTTTTTATACATGTTCAGAGGCCTCTCAAAACACCAGCAGTATACATAAAATGCAAATAACATTAACTCCTCTTAGAAAATGGGGCTATACAACTGCAGCGAGATCCGTCTCCTAATCAAGTAACCTAGTTATTGACACAATGACTCCATTCATCCCAAGATAAGAAATCATACTGGAAACAGAAAGCCTTGCTTCTTTAATTTGCTTCCTGCCTGCAGGTTAAGGTCCTGCACACACACACAGTCCCACTGACCTCTCATGAACCAAGGCCTGTGGACCATTTTCTGGTGACAGGCCATATGACAGTGCTTCTGCAGCTTTCAAGTTACTATGTTCAATGTAACAGTGAAAAAAGGATGTTTCTGGTTAGTTCAAATTTAATACACTAATAGTATTCTGCTTCTGTAAAATTTAGGAGCATATAAATGACAAACTATTACAGTGACAACTACCAAATTTCTATGTTTATAGAAAACTGGCAGTTCATAAATATTAAAGTATGCTGTTAGCAACAAAGTACAACATATAGATGCTATTTTTCCTAAAGACAGGGAAACAGTAACCATCACTGAAATAATTCATTATTTATAGACCTTTGAATTTTAAAGCCACATGACTGCACTACAATTTTTCCATTAAAATTCAAAAAAGTATGTTTGTTATCCCTTTGATGAACATGCTAGAGGCAATGGAAACAGTAACTACTGCTGACAGATTTCCCAATGATATAGTGGTATTTGCCACTTAATCATCAATACAGTTTTTTAAATAAGCCCTAATATTGCCAAATAACTATCATGTAGCCCCATTAAAGCTAAAACATAGGAATCCTGTCAAAATTGGAGACTGCAATCATGTGTCTATAATTTGCATCATGGAAGCGTTACAGTGGGAAGAAATACACTCCAAGGCAGACTTCCCTTAGGGCTCATTACAGGGAACTTCTAATGCCTCCAGAGTTAGAAAGGAACACAAATTTGCTATCTAGTCAAACCATGCCTTGAAAGTATTTTGACAGCTCCCGGAGTCCTTCAGCTAATTTGTATGACTTTTGCAGTCAGAATCTTTTCCCTTTCAATCTTGGTGGGTATGACCCACCTTAGTTTTTCCTCAGAATAATTTCCTTCTTGTAATGCTATCAGTCAGAAAGATCCTGACAGAAAACCATGAATGGACTAATAAAAAAAATTACCACAAGTAGTCAAACAAGCTATACAGAAGAACCAAGCTGGAAAACAGTATTCTCTGTAGTCAATCTCCTCTTGCTATAAGAAGTTTGGATGTTATAACAGCAGCAATGTGGCCATCCTGAAGACTGTTTTCTACCCAAATTGTAGATTATTCAGATATGAGTTTCTTAAAATAGGAAGCTTGGGAGGAAAAAGCTTTTCTATCAAGGTTTGTTCAAACAAGAATTTTCCATCTTCTCTGAAAAATGACCTCTCTGTTAAACTCCAAGATTTCTTGAAAGATTTAATGAAGTTGTAGAGATCAGGACTAAATACGAGACTGGGAAACACATGCTTCAGAAGTTTTATTGGCAGGTAAATTACACTAAGACTATTCTATGAGGCTTAAGCTGACTTCTCAAAAGCTTCCAGATTCAAATTTTTCTCCTGTTAGATACTCTTCCTTCCTTCTTCCTGCTGCACACACAGGAACCTTGGAGGATTTTAACAAGTTGTGTCTATGTTATCCTGTTAGAGTGCTCAGGTATGTCTTTCAAGGCCCAAATCTGCTGCTTGCTCGTGCTGTGCTGGCCTTGAACCTCACTCAGGGCATCATAAAAGTACCCTTGTTGGAATATTGCAGAGGAAAAAAAGAAACTCAGGACCCTCCAGTATGTGACCTCAATCAACATGGATTCCTTAACATGCAAATACACACACTAAGCTGACCTGATGTTGTCACACCAGGAACAAAGTGACAAGGAAGTCCGCCACATCACATAAGAAACCTGCTCCAGGTTCAGTGCCAGTGGGTTACACATGCACTCCCTTACTGGAGCTAGAGCCTGCCTCATTTCTAGTGATGAAGGTGAGCCACTTAAGTAATCTGGCCACAGTGCCCAGTTCCACATCCTCCTACTCACCAGCTTTCACACATGACAACCCTCAAGGCTGGAGCTCTTGATCCAGCACTGTTAGCTAAGGGCTAATGTTACTGCCATGACTGCCAAACAATTCAAGACTACCAAACAATCCAAGCCTACCCAGCAACTACCAGCATCCTGCAGATGGTTTGCTGGGTGAGGGTTTGTTAACTACAATAGTCTTGAATGAATTGGTAAATCAACACTTAAAATCTTCACTGAAGTTTGTGTCTAAGCATGGAAGTTGTTCATAGTCTCTCCTGCACGGAAAGCAGAAGTTTGGCTTGGAGAGAACCAAAGAGGCTGGCAGAGCTGCTTAGTTTTCGGTCACACGTGGCACCCAGGAAACACCTCCACTACACAGAATGTGTACATGTTATATGGCTTCCACTGTATTAACAATACTCTTATTTCCCCACAGATACCAGAAGACTGCAGAAAAAGGGAGCTCTTTTGGGCTAAATAACAGGGAATCTCCCCTCTGTAGGCAATGAGGATGAAGACGAAAGGATAGCATCAGCATACTGTTACCAACAGTTAGTCTTCTGTATTTTCACCTGGCGGGGTTTTTTTGTTTGTTGTATTTTAATAAGAGTATCAGTAATGTTCTGCTAATAAGGAAAATCAATTTGCTTCTGGCAAACAAATATGCCAGCAAGAAAGGTGAAAATTCTCATTAATCTCTCAACATGTAGTTGAGACTTGGAAAATACTGCTTATAGAGAAAATCCTTTGTATCAAATATATGAAGTGTGGGCATCTTCAGAAGCACTTAGAATGTTCTTATCAAACCTTGTCAAAACTTGCACAATTTCAGGTTTTACAATAACCTTTAATCCCAGCCTGGGTTGTCAAAAGTTTAACCCAATTGTGAGAGAATCTATACTTTTTTAAAACTAAGTTGATTTTTTTTTTTAAGTTTAACTCCAGATTCAATATATGTGATTCTAAAAAAAAAAGCTATAAATGCTTTTAAAATGCCAGAGAATTCATAAAAGGAATCTAGAAGCAAAAGCAGAAACTTACAGTATGTTCAAAGGTTACATTTTGGGGATCTCCTCTGGTGAGATCTCTGAAATACTGGATTATTTAAACCTATTATGGAAACATCACATGAACAAAAGCATTTTTTAGTGGAGTTCTTTCATAACTCAAAATTCTAAGTGCTTATGAAACAATCGAGAAAAATTTAATCTTTGCTGTTTCTAGCTTTTTTCCAAGTATTTCCAGAAATGAGGAGAACTCCTCTGAGGATGTGCCAGCTTCCGCTAGATCAATTGCTCTGTGTTCATTTCCCAAGACAGTGTGTTGTTTTCTAGTACAGAGACTTGAATTATTCTATCCCATTAGCTTCAATAAGATGTACTGTCCAGAGAACTAGAAAGAAGGGCAGAAGAAGAGACATAGCTAATACAGTACTTCCTCCACATCATCCCCTTTCATGTTACTTCCTCAGATTTACATAGACCTCAGGAGATCACCTTCAGGGAGCACATTTCTTGAACTTTCTAAAGGAAGGAGGAAAGGGGTAAAAGGCCTCTGCGTCATAAGTATTTGTATGCAATTCTGCTAAAGACAACTGGTGAAGTTCTTTTACTTCTGCATAGGAGATAATGATCTCCTTCAATAGCAAGCATGGAAAATTCAGTCAGAATCTGGATTTGTGCTGAACTGCAGCCAATATAAGGAAGACTTAATTGCACAAAAGGCAACTGTTAGCTACTATAAGAAAGTATGGTGGCAGTTGGTAGTATACAAAGTTCCAAGCAAGAACAGTTCAGAGGACATTATCATTTAAATATCTCAAAGGAATTTCCACAATCAAAAGCAAGATGAACCTGCAGAATGTGCCCAGGAGACTGTGGTCAGTTAATGAAATCAAGAACAGCCTCCGAATTACACTGCAGGACGAACCTGGCAGCCTCAACAATGCTGGAGAAAAAAAAGTAAAAATAAAAATGGTGTAACACAAGCACTTCTCCACTTTTCCTGGAGAGAAATATTCAAGATATTGAGTTATATCCATAGCACGTAGAATGCATTATAACAGGGAAACTATTTTATCAAAAAAGATCGTTATTTTTGTATAATTTTATCCTTTCCAACTGTTCAGATCAGCAGCTGATTAAATCATAGGTCTGTTTCCTCTAAATCACATGCAAAGACAAAACCATGAGGACTGCAGTTGAGTTTTTTCTCTTAGCTGTGTGTCACCTGCTCTTAAGATCTCACAATATATTGCAGTACACAATATACTGCACAACATATTTTCAGCACAAAACTGTTTAACCACCCACAAGATGAAGTAACACTGACACAAGATGAAAAAGTGTATACCATACTAGATTTACTTTCCCTCTCCTTTATTTCTTGCAGACATAGGCTTGAGCAAAATAAGTGTCAGTCTTGCTCCTCAGCTGACCTTTCTTAATTTGAAGAGGACCCAGAATAAGGATATCTGTCCTGAAGTTGCCTCTGATTTAGTCTGAAATTTCTGCCAAATAATTGTTTTTTTCCCCTCAATCTCTGCATGCCAACTAAAAAAAATATCCAACCAAAAAACATCAACAAAAAAAATTGAGTCTTGCAAATGCCTTACCGAATCTCACAATAAAGTGTTGTAAGAGCAGACCTACAAAACCTCTGAAGCCAGAGATCAGTTAATGTCAGTACAGACAGAAACAGCAAGATATCGTACAATATATAGGTTTAAATTGAAGACTATGACTATCCCCAGCTCAAGAGGGCATACTCACATAAAGCAGTTAAGCCCTAGATCACATTGCACAGGGCCAGGAAGAACCTCCATTCTTGGAGATACTCGAAACTTTACTGAACAAGGCCCTTAGCACCCTGATCTAGCCTTTGCATTGGCCCTGCATTGAGTAGGAGTTTTGACCATTTGACCTCCACGGGTGCCTCCCAGTCTGAATGTTTCTATGATACACATTGCTCAATGCACAAACCTCCATTAAGTATATGTGCAAGCCTGGATGGTGCTGGATGACTAGAGATGCATTCACACATACACTTGTTCTATTCCCTGTGATGCTTTTGTGTGTTAAGAGCCTTGCAAGGTACTCTATAGTTGGCAGCCAGCAACAAACAACAAGATACAAAGAATATTTTTGAGATTTTGGAGAAGCTACAGGATAACCTATAACTACATCTAATAGTGACTATATAAGCCTTACTAACACTTTGCCTCTGCAGTCAGAACAATTTAGAATGCTTATTGTCAACCCTGATTTCAGAGAACCACCTTCACTGCCTATAGGAAAAATTGCTTTTATGATGTATCCATTCAAAAATCAGCATTCAAAAGACAGCCTGAGGATCTCCTAGCTGTTTACCAGCTAGCTACCTTTTCCTGATTCATCATGCTGTTGCAGCAGAGCTTCCCTGACTGTGGACCAAATCTGGTGTGGGCAAGCTGCAGATTCTTTGCTTTTCTCAAGGCCAAGCCTGAATTCTGCACCATAATCCCAAGACACCATACGGAATAAAAGAAACATGGGTTACAAGTCATCCCTAAGGAGGGAAGAAATCCTTAACTTTAGATTCAGATTTTTACAGAACTTGTGTAAATTCATGTCAGTTAATGAGGCTGAGCTGGTCTAAATCAGATGAGGAGAATCTGGTCCCAAGAGTCTTATTTTGAAAATGTAACGTACCATATATTTATCAGAGCAGGACTCCATTTTGTTAATGTTTATTTATTCTGTCACCCTAGCATTTGGCAAACTGTTTTCATGTCCAAGACATTTAGTGTTATTGCTTGTTAGGGTGTACGTGGAGCTGTAAGAGACCTTAGAGCTTGGTTCATAAAACTAGTTACACCTGTTCTGCAATTTTGTCATGGATCTCTTATACAGCAGTCAGGCTGCAGGCTGAATGCTTGATTCAAAGAAAGGAATTGCTGTATTGCAGGAAAAGATTGTAAAATGCTGGCCAGGTCCTGGGAAGCTGCAGCTCCACACACAGTCATGGCCTTGGGAAAACACCCCTAATTTGGCCACTGAGAGATTTAATCACATTGTCTCTGATTACCTCTTTTTCCTCTGATTACCTCTTTTTCTTCTAAAGATCTGCTGTAATTGATTTTTCTCTAAATTTCTTAGGACTGAAGGGACCTCTTGTGAAAGACCCAAAGGTCAGCCCTTAAGCCACAACTTTCCCAAGTCTTGTAATTCCACAACCTGCTAGACAAAGGTCTGTCAGCATGGAGGCTCTTTGATTCCATACCACCTCACATGTCCACCTCCCATGTCATACAGGCCTACTTTACTTATTCCCTTTGGAAGCATACTCTCCCTCACATCTGGGGGAAGATGCTAGAGATTATCTTGCTTTTCCTAAGCATTTATCAGCATCTAATGAATGGTATCTATATCCCCTACTCTGTATCAGGTGCCCATACAGAATCCCAAACTCAGAAGACAGCTAACTACTAGGTTATAAAGTGAGGGAAGAGGGCTTAGGAAGCACTAGCTACTCATTCTTCCAAAACACCTGGAGATCAATGAGGTATTTGTTGTCTACTGGAATTTAGAATACTCTTAAAAAAGAAAATGCTACATATGTACCCATAGCCCATTCTGTCAGCTTCTTACATCAGCTATTCATGCCTTCTTCCTTGCATAATTCTTCCACCCCTATTAATATTTTTTAAAGTCTACTGAGACTATTATACTGAAAAAGGAGAATCATCTTATAATTTAAGACATATAAGGTGCTATGTTTTTGGAAACTGAATAGACTTCATTAGAGACATACGTTTACCACTAGCTTCTGATCTGTCTGCAATTACCTATTCTTCAGAACACCACAATGAGAGTTTTAATAAAAACTGGTTCCTATATGCTGAAGCATTAATTCTTGTGAAATGGAAATCACCTTATCTAAAAGAGCATGAATAGAGTGTAGGGCATCACGAATTACCTTTGCTAGAAAAAAAAAAAAGCCTCTAGCAAAAATATCAGGCTATCATTTTTATGAATGGACTTATTGGGTTAATTTTCTTTTATAGCATAGAGCCCAATCCAGTAAGGAAATTACATACCTCCTGCAGGATTCTGAATGTCCTTCAGCTTCCCTTAAAACAAACAAGGATCAAGAGGGTCCAGCACAAGAAGATAAAACCAAGAGATAAGTCTGAATGAAAAACCTAATGTCAGATTTCTCTGAAGTCTGGATACAAGTCCAAATTTTTTCAATGTTTGTACCCTTCCAATTAATCTAAAGAAATCCTACAGTAAATACATGGTATTTCAAAACTGTTCCAGATGGTCAGTGATTGAGGGGGCAACCTCATGTCTGTATAATGCACTTTTTTTTTTTCAGAGGACAGTCAGGGCTTTCTGATGTCAAATAGGACATGCAAAACTGAGGCACACAAAAAAATCCTCAAACTAATCAGTATTGACTATTTTTTTCCTGGAGCTCAGGAAAGAACTTCAAAATACAGAAATTTAGTTGTGCAGTTGTACATCGCTGTTGAAAACCAGTGAAGAAATCAAAACTGGATATATGCATGCACCAAACTTAAAAGTAAATGCAAGAAGTGTTCCACACAGAAAACTGCATGCTCCCTCAGCCCTTGTGAATGAAGTTAGTTTACAGTCTGCTTTGTAGCACAAATATCTAGTGAGTACATTGTCTCTTCAGAGTTCAAAGTTATGGGTGTATAGAAACACAATTTTCAAAGGCACATTGCTTTATGACTGTTCATATGTCTGAAGACTAATTAACTGTGACAAGCTGACCATTAGGAAAAAGTATTCATACACATGACAAGATGACAGATGTTTTAACGCAAATACAATGCCATCCTAAAAAAAAAAAAAAAAACAACCTGACAGGTTTAAGTTTCTATTAATTAGAGATGTTTTAGAATACAGTAATCATTTTCAAACCAATGAACCCTGTTAAACTAGCAATACAGTATTCCTTATTTTAAACAGTCATTAAATCACTTGATTTTGAGAGTAGAATAAAAAGATATTGCTTCCATGCACTGCAGTCTGTTCCCCTTCTTTATTCAGCCTTTAATGACTGAAATAAGGGTTTACTACTTTTACTTTCATTTACTTAGAAAAATGAGAGAAAATAGGAAAGCCAGAACATAGGATTTCAATTCAAATGTTTTTGCAATCAGCAACATAAAATAATCCCCAATCTTATAATCCTTAATTCTAATGACACATAAAATTGAGCTCACAATTCTATTTTAGAGCATAAAACCTGGAATATTTGAGGGGAGAAAAGCCTAGCAAACTACACCCCATATTTCCATTTGTTTTGTATCCATCACACCAAGAAAATGAAGGCTTTCAACAGTATTCACCTACCCTGTATTACTCTAGTACATTAGAGAACTTTTGCAAACGTGACTTATCCCAAATTCTGGACTATTCTGGAAGCCCAAGAGCTTTCAGGACAGCCTAGTAGGCATGTGTTTAAGCTGCCTCTCACCTTCCTGTCAGAGCTTGGCATCTATACTAGCATTAGTCCAGCTCATGCCATAAATTTCAGTAGCCTTCTAAGGAAACATTACAGACCCAGCAATTATTCAGAGCACATTCTCCTAGGGTTTTGGTTGGTGGGTTGTTTTTTTGGTTTGTTTTGGGTTTTTTTGGTTTTTGTTTTTTTTTTTGGGGGGGGGTGTTTTGGGGGTTTTTTTGTTTGGTTTTTTAAGATTAAATGGTTTTGTGGGCAATGGAATTGCAGTTTTCCAACAAGAAAAATTGCCTTCACCTTTTGCCTGGGCAAGGAAAATAAAACCTAACAATTAATTTTCATTTGTTGAATCTTATTAACAGAGAGTTCCAGCACTGGTCTGTTACCATACATCAGAACATAACCTGAATCTAACAAAACTAACTTCCAGATTAGTATTTATCCACAATCATCCAAAGCCATATAAGCATTCTGTCAGAATTCTAGTCACAAGTTTGTACCGCTAAAATTAAATTTTGTAAAGCTCCCCTTTTTGCAACCCTTCTTAGTAAGAGCTCATAACAACCGTACAAGTGCAAAGAAAGAGCTGGGGTGGGCACACCATTTCTCTTACCACCATTGCGCCATAGCAGGATATAGATTAAATTTCAGTACAACCTAATGGAATTTTCTCTTTTTACAAACACCCTTGAGATGTGATCTCAGCATCGTCTGCCTTATGGGCCAATGTGCAAACCACAGAGCAGGAGAGAATATTCTGCACTGTGTGAAGACTGGCACAACGGAAGTGTTTTCTCATAGATCACTAGTGGTCAAGAAGAGTAATTCTTCATATTGACTTGTTGCATAGAGATTACCCTAAGCCAAAGGAAACACTTCTTAATTAATCTACCCCAAATTCTCGTTTTGTTCAACGCAGTAGCTCCTGCTTTTTCCCCACTAAGGTTAGACTTGACCCTAAAAAGTTCATATCCACAAGCATATTACTCAAAGTCTAGGATTTTTGTTCAAGTCTTAAGCCTGTATCTAAAAGGCATAGGGGGAAGAAAAAAAAAAAGTATAATGGCTCAGCTTAGCCAGTATGAATTTGTCCTGTGGTAGTCAATGCTGCCATTTTAATCCTTCTGAAAAATGTTACATGTTTCAGGGTCTGGAAAAGCCAACTGTAAAAATTAACGTGTAGCAAGTGAAATTATTGCTGTCTACCATTTTGTTAGTTCCTTAAATATGTGTTCCTTCTGTGGAGTCTGGCATCCATGTAATAAGCAGGGACTACTTAACTACTATGCAACAGAAAGTATCAACAATAATATTATGACAGTGACAACTACTTACATAGGCTGAAACAATTTTTAAAAACCCTGTTTGCGTTGTGTAGTAGTTCCAAACAGTGGAAACCTAAGGCAACTTGACAACTTCTGTACACTGCAGTAGAGCTGTGCTGAGGCTCTGAAGTTCTCTTGGAGGGAGAAATATATGCAGAAGCAGAGCATAAAAGGAACATAAGCGGGCTATAAGAACAGCTACTCTGGAGTATTTTTTATCATTAGCAGTTAGTTATGGGACTTTTCCAAGTAGTGTATTTCCTCCAGATTATCATGTTTAATAGCACCTAACAGACAGTCCTTCCTAAAACCGTCTCAACCTTTTTAACTCTTGTATAGCTTTTTTGAATTTTAAAACATCCTCTGACAACTGATGAAATCTAAAAATTTAACTACTCACTGTGTGAAAAAATAACTTCTCCTTTTGTCTTAGGTGTTCAAACTGACAATTTGTCAATATGTGTGCTATGGGAAATCGTGAGTGAACTTTCCCTAGTAACTTTTTCTCTTCTTTTTTACAGCTCTGTACCACAAAGGTTGACTCTTTTCTAAGCAGAGCAGCCTTAGTCTCTTCAGTCTCTGCTCGTGTAAAAACTATTCCATATACCTCTTCATCTACTCTGGTTCTACTGCATGTTTTTCAGAGTTAAGTATAGTTAAGTACACTTTTATTTCATCTCCTTTCCAGCTCATTCATAAATATGTTAAATGGCAAAATTCCAGAATCAAAGTGCTAGAACAAGATTCTAAGTTACCTCTCTCTGTTGTGAAAGCTGACTATTTTTACCTCAACTTCATTTCCTGTCTTTAAGTAACTATTCATCCACAGGAAGACCTTTCCACTTACTTCATCAAGCTTAATTTCTTCAACAGCTGTTTATAAGGGTTCTTTTCAGAAGACATTTGAAGAATCTCAGCATACTGTACTAAGCAGATCACACACATTCATGCTCATTGACACAGTTCAAAAACTCCAGAAAAAAAAAAATATCTAGTAGACTGGTGAGATACAGTTTTTCTTTGGGGGGTGGGGTGGGATAAAAATCCCTTTTATAAGCATGTTTAATCCATCTTTATAAAACAGAGTTGAAATTAATTTTTTCTACTAATATGCCCAGAGTAGAAATCAGACCTTCTGGTTTGTTTTTTCCTACAGATCTTTAAAAATGGGCATAAATTTTCATTTCTAAATTCTGAGGCCAGTGCAAGTAACTCTTAGCTCAGTAATTTCACAACTGAGAGATCTCTTAAAACTCTTGAGTGGATAGCTTTCACCCTTGAGATCTGTAAATATTAATTTTACCTTTTTTTTAATTAATAAAATTATACATTACTGCTAAAAATCTCTCTCAGTGATAGTTCAATAGGAGTAGTTCCTCAGACCTGCCTCCTGTAAGCGAAAGTTCCAGTGTGAGAACATACCTATACTGTCCTGGCCACAGAAGTGAATGATAATGCACCGCAACTTGGCTAGAGTCACTGGAATGAAAATAACACCATGCTTTATCTTAGATTAAAACAGACTACACTTCAGCATCCTATTCCTTATTGGTTTGCAGTTTGTTCTCTTTGATCCAAATACCAGAATATTTAGATTTTCTATGGGATTTTTGGGGCATAGACATGTTTTGGTTTGGTTTTGGGGGCTGTTTTTTTGGGGGGGGGGGGCAAGTTTTTGTGTTTGGTTTTTTTGGGTTTTTTTTTTTTTTTTTATTTTCTTTGGGGGGTTGTGTTTTTGGGGATTTTTTTTCTTGTTTGTTTTTGGGGGGTTTGTTTGTTTTTTTCTTTTTTATTCCCCCCCCCCCCGACAGCATAGTGTATACCTATGCGGCAAGCAAAATGACAAGAAGTATAATGTAACCACATCTTCTGTCCTCAGTTACAGTTGTGCAGTTTCAGTATAATATTAACTCCAGTGGAGTTTCTGTAATTTTCATTTGTATAATTAAGACCAAAGTGTAGTAGCACTAAAATAAATTAAAAACAAAACAAAACAAAACCACCATGGTCATACAATGAATTCCAAATACTACATATCCTAATAAATTTATCTTTGTATTAAGATGACAGGCATACCTTTAAAACCAAAAGGCCAGAACTACCTCATATCCTATCTACCCATCCATACATAAAAAATAATCTGGGCGTTGCTTTAAAATCAAAATAAATTTGCTTAATCCAATAGCTAAAGTCACAACCAACTCTATAGATTACTCATTTTGTGTCAGTGTTCAAAAATGTACTTGACTGAAGCCCTACACAATCAGGCTGGTAAAGCTGTGTAGAACTAACATGGAATTCCTGCACTGCCCCATTTCAGCCATTACACAGCTGAAGATTTCAGTTACAATTCATTCTGTTTTGCACAGAACCAGGGATAAGGAGGAAAGGAGGTCTTACATAGAACCTAATTTTTGAATGACCAATATAAATGAAAGTTACAAACCCAATAGTAGTTGCAAGCATTCTCCATCCTGAGACCAGAACTTTGGCAGTGGCAAGAAGGTAAAGATCATCTATGAAGTACATGAGATACTTGCTTCTTCCTCTAATCTTTTGCATTGCAAGTAGTGCTAGCAGAGTAGTGTGCCCTCAGAGCATAATTATTTCAATACTCCTTTAAAATCACTGCAGTTGTACATCTACTACACAGAGCTCCACAAACACTCAGCTGTTGCCTTTGCGTAGATGCTGCACTAGGAGCAAAATCCTCTGCTAGGAATTGTATTAAGGCACATCTGAAATTAATGTCGGCATTCAAAAGAGGTTGTTCTACAAATTTCTGAATCACTGCATTAAAAAACTGCATCCTTGTTCCTGGTTTTTTCCATTACTGTTTATATTTTCTAATTCTACCAATTAGATGTACTAAAAAAAGTTGTAATTTAAAATGCAATTGCTTAAATTCAATTGCATCAGCAGTTGAATGATCTCTCGAAACTCTGGAGTCAGAGGTAACCAAGTTTAGGTATTTTTCAGACAAATTGGCAGGGGATTAATTAAATTTCCAACATTTTTATTTGCTTGTTTGGAACCCAGATAATCTTTTGTTCTTTTCAGTTGACTTGCCTTCTAGCACTCACAAATTGAAAAACAGAGATCAACATCATTAGCATTCTTTGTACCTCAGCTATATATTAACACTTCCCTTACTGTGAGTACAGAATTTTTATATAGTTCTTAAGGAGCATTATAAATATAGTAGCACATGACATTTCTGCAAGAGTTTTACAGAGGTAGAGGTGAAAAAGGAAGAGTGAACATGAATACTTTTATTATTGCACAGCATCTTTAGCCATTAAATTATATTTTTCCTCCTAGATTTTATTACGGTAATAGGTAATAGGCCAGATCCATGTCCCATTGTGTCAAAAGCAAGTTTTTCCACTAATATCAATAGGAATTGAAGTGTTTAATTTTGTATAAGAACAGTTTATTAAAGATCTTTACTTATAAACATCCTTTTAAATTGTTCCTTATGTATTTATGCTCAGTTTAGGACTGACTTTATCTTTTTATTTATTTATGAAAAAACCAACAAACTTCTGTGGCTTTTCTAGTTTGGAACATTTGGAACTTTCTGTCAAATCAGCACCCTAAACTAATTTTTCTGTACTAGCTACAAATACTGTACTCTGACCATGCACCTATCGTGAGCACACAGAAACAGGACAGCCAGAAAGAGGAGAAATTTACACACCCCCTACTCCTCTTTGGCTAAGAAATGTAGCTAACTGCTTTTCCAGAGTTGTTTGTGCCTCTCAGCCTCAGGGGATAAAACATTTTCTTGCTCTTCTTAGAAACTGAAACAAATCCTCAACACTACAGCACTGTTTGAACTTCATAATGCTCCTTTCTTCTCAGTTTTTTCCTGTGTATGTGCAACAGAGAGAATCTCTTCCCCTGCCTTTCTCTGACAAGTCAGATACTAAAAAGGCAATTCTGAACAACTCTTCATACTGTATAGCTAAGCTTTTTAGCAAGAGGAAAAGCATAAGCAGCTCACAAAATAAAAGCTATAAGGCTAGTGTCTCACTGACTTGGTTTAAAACTAAATAGTGGCAATGGCTCTCACTGCAGAACTTTTTTTTACAATAGTGTATATATGCATATAAATACAGACAAGTTAGAAATTAATGCACAAAGAATAGCAAACTGGAATATCTGGAAAAATAAACTGCATGGCATGTGTTTCGAGTACCTCACAATATAAACACAAGGTTAGCTGAAATAAAGACAACAGTGCTCAGAAGTTTTCCCTACAGACCAATAGTTTGTCAGCACAAATGACATTAGTGTTCAGTGGATGCTGAGTTTGAGATTTGTCATTCTCCAATGGGCAAAACAGACAAGGTTAATTTGGGGATTTGGTCCTGCACATCAGTACCCTATGCTCCCTCTGCAATATACTGCCTTAACCAATAGTGTTTATGACCATGTTTGTCATTTGTTTCTGAGCCTGACCCTTTTAATCGTGGAGCTAAGGGAATCATCTCTGCCTGCAATATCTGAGGCACATATATTTCAGTGCTATAAATACCAAAATTTACTGCTAAAATTATTCCAATGTCTGCAAAGATAAACCCTTCCTGGAAGTGGCTGGCTCCATGAAAGAACCAAAGGATGGAGTTAAGGAAGACATCTGCAAAATAACTCAATCTGAGCATTCAGCCTGAAGCCTCCCCACCACTAATAAGGTTGCTAAGCACAAGGGATATACCTATGTGAGAGGTAGAGTCCATAAAACATCATTCCTTATACCAACATCTATAGCATTTAGTATTTGCCATGCTAGTGCTGTACAACGCTTATGTGTTTATTAGAGACAAAAAGTGGATGTTACATCACAGGCAAAAAAAGATGACTTTCATGACAACAGGAAGTGTCAGTGTTTCAGAAGATATTTACAGCACCCCTTTTTCTGTAGCATGTGAGAATTCTTAAAAATATTAACTAATATTTCAGCATACTCCCCAAGGAACTGGGGTGTCAGCAAAATGAGCAACTCTCCTCTCCTTCACCGTTTATGCCAAGAAAGATCATGATAGACAAGATTCACACAAGAATTCTGTCAGTCAGGTACTAAAATAACTTTCTTGAATCTCAGCCCAACATCTTAATTGAAACATTGTCCTTACAGATTCAGTAATTTGTGAAATGCAGGATAGTCCTTTACCACGTGGCCTTCTTTATCAAGCAGATAAAAAGAAAACACACTCCATTGCCGTTGTCAGAAACGGCAGCTCCTCCCAATCATTAACAGGAGGTGCAGGTACAAAAGAGTAAGAACGTGGCAAAGAAATAACTCCAGGTCACATATTGGATCTAACTGATCAAGAACGAAAAGGGATTAAAAGGAAAACTAGTACTGTACAAAAGTCAGGATGCTTTGTACTCTGAGCTCTTTGAGTATACTTGTGGCTACAGACAGTTAAACTAAGAATATTTTCCATTGCTGATAGTGCCCTTTTCTAGTGCTATTCAAATCATTTAAGTTTTCACGGTTTGGCTAATCCTATTTCTTTTTAAATCACATTAAGCCCTTCCATATGTCTTATGAATATTGAAAAGAATGAACATACACCTTGCAAAGACAGCAGAATAAGTCTCTCCAATGAGGAGAAATGAGCTGGCTAGAACCCATCAGAGCTACATTTACCTTCTGTAGAGAGCAGTGAACGACGTGGTTAAAGGATTGGGCAGCCTCCAAAATACTTTCCAACTCCATTACTACAGCTCTTGGTTATGCTAGGACCTATCAACTGCCTAGGCAATAGACATTGCACAACACCATTCTTCCGGTCTTTTGACATCAGACGTAATAATTCCTTTACCAGCCAGAACATAAACCTTTCAAATGCCATTGCTGCTGAAAACTAAAAAAAATTCTAACACACAGAACATTTGTGGTTATGCTAACAGGCTTCAATTGAAGACAGTTTTGCTTGCCCTGCCATACTATGCTAAAGCCATACCCTGCTATAAGCTGAATATCTCTAATTCATTATTTTCACATGTAACAGAGCTTTTGTGAACAGCAGACACCTGGAGTTTGAAAGTGGGTATGCTGCATTCCATATTGCAAGTTAACTTTTAAAATTACATTCAGATGAACTTACAGTTATGGTCAAGGACTTGTGTAAGGTAGTTCATTAATAGGTCTGAAATCCTTTGTTCAGCAGTAAGACACTTCAACTGCTATCCAGAGTGACATACTAACATTTTTGAACCCTAATCTATATGGACTGTGTTCAGGACTTAATAGATGCATCAGTCTGTGACTAACTCATTCTTGGCAGTTCTGCTGAGGCTGAAAACAAGGACAGGAATTAGTGCCAGTTTGGATGATAAGTTTTTCCTACTGCAGACACTTCTTCACCAAGAAATGGACTGGTATCACCAATCCACTCCACAGTGACCAATTAAGTCAATATTTTCCATCTACTAACAAATTAATTTATGGCCACTACTAAGACTGAATTTGAGAAGCCTAAAAATAAAGATAGCCACACTCCATTTCCAAACTCCTAAACTCTCAAATCTACCACTTTTCAGACACAGTCTTTATTTTTTACTAAGGCAAGTAGTACCTGTGGTTACTAACATAAGTGACTAAACCCTATTAGTTTTTTCCTACATACAGCTCTCTCTTGAACCTCTTCAAGTCTGAAGCTTCACCTGCTGAAAAATGCTGGGTTTGTGTATACACAACTCGAGGGCATAGCCCAACCTGCTATCAACTTTTCAAATACCGTGGAAAACTGATTTTCCTAGAGATTATTTTTCCCTCCCAGACCATAAACCTCTTTTTTTTCTGAGCCATGTAATGGATATGTTTCTCACAGCTCTATTCAAACCAATGTAATTTTTGTACCTTTCAAGATTATAAACCTCTCCCTTTTGTACCACAAATCATCACAGAAAAGTTTAGTATGATACACTGGGACAGGCCTATCTTATTATCTCTTAAATCAGTAGCACTGTAGCTTTCACTGTGCCTGCTAAGTTCCAATGATGACAGTAAAATATGAGTCCTACCAAAAGGATGCTCTGTGTCCCCCCAAAAGAAATATCATTAACACTGCACTAAGTAATGCAAAAACATCAGTGTTTTATTAATAAATGCTGGTATTAAAAAAAAAAAAAAAGCACAACCTTTTCTTTTTTGTTTGTGTGTGCTTATTTATGTTTCTTATTGTAATTATTGTATGGGAAGACACATCAGTTGAGAAAACACCATTTGAAGACACACTTCAAGTCACCACAATTGCATTTCTTAAATTTTAGAGATTCTGATTCTCAACATTACAGACAAAAATACCAAGAACTGTAACATGGATAGTAGTTCTCTATGGGCCCAACTCCTCTCAGCCCAGAATAAATTCATTAATACAAAGGAAATTAAATCTTCAGAAAGCTTGAACTGGATAATCTAAGCCTATTCCTGCACATTTAATTAAACAGAGATTTAAGACATCCAGCACCTTGCATAAAACATTCCATCTTTATTCTGAAGGATCAAACATTTATTTGTAAACTGCAACTAAACATCTCTTGAGTAGAAATACTGGTTAGGCATATGTACTACAAACAACCTTTAAAGAAGTGAGGTCCAGTTATACGTGGCATAAACTGAATTTAGACTAGTCAGAATGAAGACTATACAGAAAAGACTGCCACCAACTAACAGATACAGTGGCAATTTGGATTCAGACAACATACACCAAAGCAAGCAATTTTATAACTTACACACATGATCAATGGAACAGAGATGAACTTGGAATTGGTTTACTGAATAATTACCTTCACCATCCTTCACCATCAGCATGTTTGGAAAACACTCATGATTTCAGAGTTCCTAGGAGGAACTATATGGAATTGATTTATAAACACTAGTCACAGAATAAGTTTTGTTTGCCTGGACATTATTTGTTTAGAATTTACAGTATCAGATTTTTTTTTTCCTCTGAAAAAATGAATAGGGAGGTGACAAATTAAGTAGGGAAATAAACCAATGTGCTAATTAATGATCATATTTATTGTTCATTTATGGCGTGATACTCAGTGTTGCGCTCTCACCGTAGATAACACAAAACCTGTGTCCTTCCTAAGTTCAGGTTGTACAGTTATGTTTTCTTCTCTTTTGCCAAACTTCACTATTTTAATAGACTCCTGCAATGAGAGAAAGCTCTACCCACTAAAGAAGTGAAGAGTGAGGTGTTGGCTATATTTTAATGCTATGTGTTTCAGTTCTACTTCCCTGTTATTAAATCACTTGTCTAGAATGACGTGGGACAAAACAAATAAAACAGAATAAGGCATTTCTTCAAAGCAGAAATCTGTGCAGGAAGAAGATACCAAGAGCTGGGCCAACAGCAGAGAAGATGTTTTTCTCTGAGGCAGAGTTTCACTGCTGCCTTGAAAAAAGTTTAGACATTGAAAATACATCCTGAGAAAAACGAAGGGGAAAGAGTGATAAGCACAGAGGTCTTTATGGAGTGACAATTGAAAGCCCCGAGGGTCCCTTTGGGTTTCTCCTGCATTCATAGGGGAAGGTTACTGCTAAGGATTTGCTAAGGATTAAGAGTAAGATTAAGGCAACAGTAAGTCAAAACATACTGACAGTAATGAGAAATGGGGGTTAAATAATAACAGCCTGTATACCCTCAAGTGAATAAAAAAATACTTGCTCTGAAAACGTTTCAGTCGCTCTGATCAGCTACCACTCTCAGGCTATGAAAGGAGAAGGGTGTAGAAACGCCTGCCACTTTCATTAGCGCAAAAGGCCAAACTGGAGGGCTATTCTCTATGCCCAAATTTAGCCCACGAGGAACTGCATTGTTTCACCTACAGAGATGAGATGTTAGCTAGCCTGTCACCTGAAGGCTGTAATTAAGACTGTGGTGTCACTGTGACCACAACCTATGTTAGCCTGCTGGTCCAACATAGAGCACACCGCAATAGAGGGCTACTTTTCAAGAAGAAAAAAAAAAAACCACCACAGCTCAGTGTTAGAAAGAGTCCTCTTGGGGAACTGAGGGGAGAGACCACAGCTGGGATACGCATCCAGACTGTGATGTAATCATATAGCTAAAATAACACATTCCTGAATCGGCTAAAACTTTAAAACTTCTTCCTCATATCGGGGCTTTCAGCAATTACCCCAATTCACAATGGTGAAAATGAACAAAACCAATACTACCCTGTGTCAATCTGAAATTCAGAGATGAAAGGGAAAAAAAAACCCAAAAACAAAAAAAAAAAACAAAAAAGCCAGGAAGAAAGGAATTTGTTCTAGAGATTATAAGTGCACTGCCAATGAAATCTAAGAGCTCTTTAATCCAAAAATTACTCCATCTAATAACATAAAAATGCAGAATTCATTTAATTTTTTACAAGTTATTAGGAAGAAAGTGATGTTTACTTTTTTACTTTCAACTATACATGTTAGCTTGAGTGGCCTACACATTAAACAATAAAAAGAAATGTTGAGAATGAAGTTTTGAAATGCAGTAAGCTCCATTCAATTATACAAAAAAGTTTCTGTGTTAAAGATGAGGTTTTTTTGCAAACATTTTATGATACTGACAGGCAGGCATAACTCCACTATGAGTATATGGTATACACTATGTCCAGGTATCACATTTTTCTATACCTTTTCCTACACCTTTTCAACAGTAGAAAGCTTGTAAACTTTCTCTCATCTATACGGACCGAATCTGACACACCTTCACTTGCCTATAAAAGCACTTTTGTTACAACAGAATAAGTAAGAGATTTAACCACATCTGGCAAAAGACACTAACAATGCTTCTCCCATTCAAAGTAGCAGATGGTGATACCATAGATGAGAACACATTTGGCAGGACAAAGTGTCATCTGTCCAGCTATTGAAGCCACACCATTAATGGCTAGCAAAATTCAGTTTGATTGTGTGAAATGGAATCAAAACAACTAATGCTGGGGAACGGTTTGACTGCTGAACTTAATGAATATATGATAGCAATTCTGCCTGTCAAACATTCTCAACAGTATCCTATAAACCCTTATTTTCTTCAAGATACTGCTTTTCCTTTTGCAGTTTATTTGTTTTGTAAGCGATAGGCTCAGTTCATTCTTGTCTTTTTATTTCCATTTCAGCAACTTATAAAGGCCCCATTTTACAAGACCAACTTTGTTCTATACCAGCACCATGCTTGTATTAAGCTTCACTGTGCAATTATTTCTGTCATCTACTGCCAGTACTGCCATCATGCCTGGGGCAGATATAATACACAAACTTTCATATAAGAGAGATTCAAAGCTCCATGAAATCAACAGAAGAATTTCCTTATTGGACAGCATAGCATGATGAAGCGAGAGTAATGGAAGTAAGTCCATGGCTCTAGAGGCATGCAGCATGTTACATATTGCCTTTGACTAAGCTATACTTAATTCCATGTTAAAATCATTACTTTTGTAAACAACAACTGTCATTTAAAAGTAAAATTCAAACTTATGCTGTTTGCACTCTAACCCATCTTCTCTATATTAAAGAGGAAGCACAATTGTTAGTGAGATTATTTGAAGTTCTGTGAATACAAAGCATGTGGAAGTTATGAGCACCATATATTCAAACTTACGTAAACCCAAACATAAACCTTCTAAAATCAGCAGTGTTATTTACATGGAAGCCTACCCCAAGAATCTCTCTCTCAACAGCACCCATGCCTCTGATTGCCTGTTGTCTCCCTCTTTTCCCTGCCCCTGCAAATAACTCCCTTAGCTCCCCACACTCCAACAGTCTTATCTGCCTGATGCTTTCTCTCTGGATTGATTGAAGATGAAGGTGTGACAATACAGTACTTATAAGAAGTATTCTTAAGCACACCTCTCATTTAATAAACAGCAGCAAAGCTCTCACTAAAGAAACAGAAAATCTTTTTCACTGTAACGTGGACCGGGTAAAGTCCAAGCCCATTCCTGAAATGCAAAGTATGACCAAGAAATTATAACTTCGCAGACGTTAATACAAACCTGAAACTAGAAAAACTGGATAATGTCCAATCTAGAAGAGACTACCACTAAAGAATTTACTTTTTATAGCCATTAACATGACTAATACTGCAATGGTAGGCTAGACTGCTGCTATTCCTTGTCAAGATATCCTCTGCATACTTCATGAAGAAAGAATGTGAGAATGTTTTGCAATGATATTATGTTTATAGCACATGCCTCAGTTTTCCTACTTTTTTTGGTAGCATTTCTAAGACAAATGACTGAGTCAAAATTCCTATATTAAAATTAAGATAAACATGTGGAAATTTGCACGTCCTGTTTGATGTGATATGCAATCGGTCCTTAGGAACAGGATGAAACTCTCCCACTCATAAAAGCATACTTTGGCAGTGAACGAAACATTCCCCTCTTCCCACACATGCACATACACAACTGGACATTAACTTTGAAAATCAGGAACACCCTCTGCAACAAGGATCAAAGGTACCATGTGAAGAAAAATGCAAAAGATGGAATGGAAGATATTCTTCATGGATTTCAGAGAGAAATATGAGTGTTCCATCACCCTCTTTCTGAAAGCACTTTACTTGGGCACTCAGAACAAACCACTTTGACCTTCTATGATCCAGAACAGTAATTGTTGGTTTGGTTTTCGAAAAATGCTTTGTCTAGCTTGAACTCATCATTAGCTGTCTGACCTTCCTTAAAAAGTAGTCGCCACACACCCACCATTGATATCTACATCATCTGAAATGGAGAAAAACAAGGGTACTGGCCTACAGACACTGTCTCACAGCCAGAGCAGCAGGCATAATAGAGTGTTCCTAAGAAGATTTGGCAATATTGGCCTCAAGAAATATTTGGAAAGGCTATATGAAAGGCAGAAAATCCTCAGCAGAAATCTGGAACTCCTGGGTGGTCCATATAATGACAAAAGCTGAATCAGAGAACAAATCCAGTGGAGCTGAAGGTTCTGGCCACACATGCTTAGCCTGATTGATCAGGTTTCCAGATCGTATCTTCTGTTTCATCTTACACTGCAGAATCTCAAAGTACACAGCTGGTTTAAAACACAAACAGACAATAATCAAACTACTAATCCATTGTTTATATCTGCCTTCCAAAAACTGAAAAATAACTTAATTGTACAGTCTAACAAGCTCCATGATTTACTTGCTAGGCAGTTAATTATTTCATATAGATGTCTTTTCTGGTTTGTTCCGAATGCATGAAAGATGCATAAGCCCTTGGTGCCTATATGCATTCACTAGGTAACATAACAGTAATCAGCCTTCTCATAAGCATCTAGAAACCTAGCTGGATTTCCAGGGTGAACACCCAATACAGCTAAAAGAGAAATCAATACAGCTCAATAGCATATTTTGCAAGACAAGTGCTGCTTCTACTCCTGCCCCCATGTACCTAGCTTAACACAAAGACATACAACCTGAATGGAGAATGTCTCACCTAGACTTGCAGCAGACAACATGCTGTACAAGCAGGCTAAAATGTCAACCCAGTCAGATATTTGATTGCGTGTACTTGATAGAAAGGCAGAGTTCAATTTCCTATGCAGCAAACAAGATATTCTTGAGAAACTTGAATATGCACTTGAGTATCAGTTAGCAAAGAGATCACAGCTTATTAAAATGAATCACAGTTCTACAATTTAAAATAGGAATATTCATAATTTTAAAGCCAAAACCAGTATTGTATGGTGTAGTTCTAGAAGAAATATTTCTGGAAAATATCACAGCTAGAAATAGAACTATATACATTATATATAAGGACAACATTGATCAAAGCCTGTTTCTGCACAAAAGCGTTTGTCAGATGGAAAAGGATCACAGTGGTGTAAAGCTATCAGTTTCTGTTAGTTTATCTTTCCTAAAGATAAGAGTATCTTTAGCCTATACTATCAATATGACAGCCTCTTCTTGAGATTCAGTGTGCAATGTATCAGGGAACCCACAAAATTCGCCCACATGCCACCTCTAGTCTGTGACGAAAGGCCTTTCTCACTGTTTCCACAATTCCAGCATAGGTAGCTACCTCTTGATACTCTATGCTGAGTGAGAGCATCTCAGGCTGGAGCAATGAGGAAAACGCCCATCTCAGTACTGAACTCACAGCATGTAGATTAGGCAGTTTTCCTACTTTAACAGAGAACAGCATGAAGGGGACAGACTGGTTTGGTTTTTTTTATAAGCTATACTCTCTCCAAAATTACAAGACTGTTACTAAATAAGAGGCCTTTTAAAATATCTTCTATTTGTGGTTTGTCTAAAGCTGTTTTTTTAATGCTGCCTCCTCACCACAGCATGTGTAACAATTATGGTATTGGAACCCTCACAGCTGTAAACTGAGTAATGCAGTTTTTGACCCTTGTTGCAGCCATCTTGACTTGAATGCCAACAGAGATCACAGCACAAGTATTTCTGTGAAATATGTATATCCATCCATAGTTTTTCCCCAAAAAATCTTAACTGCAGCCTCACTGTCATAACATAATACATGCATTGGTCCCAGTTCAACAGTAATGTATGCTTGCACCAAACCCATATAAATTCTGCACTCAAAGTTTTGCATCCTCAGCCATCATCTCCACGTCAGTCAGCCAGGCAACGTCAACACTGCCACTTCACCTGCCTTTCACTGCTCCTGGTGTGAACTCATGCTTCCCCCTTGCATTCTGCCCTATACAGGCTTTTCATACAGTTTTCACATGCTCATCTTACTTATTCTAAGTTTGGCAAAAAGCAATTTCAGGGGGTCTTTACTCTCCCGGGGTTTTCATGGGGGGAACTTCATCAAGGTACTTCCTTTTTCACAGGTTACTGTTAACGTCCAGAAGAAAAGTCTGGGAAAGAGTGAGGATCTGAGACCTGAGACCTGTTTTTCACCCGGGAAAGATGGGGAGAGGAAAACTTAAACTGTTCCTGCTCTAGTATGACAGAAGTTCTGGAAGTTTCAGAGAAGAAAGTCAAAGAATAGTGCCATCTTTCTTAAGTAGCTTGGATGAATGCCTTCTCTGTCCCAGTGGGCAGCCAGGTAGGGAATGTAGTCTCCCACAACCTCAGGCCCCTGCAAAAATACTACATTGAAGGCTGTAATCACATTAATAAGCTGGGACACCTCACTGAGCTCTGCTTGAAAGCAAGAAGATATGTAGCCAATTTAGCAAATTAAGATCCCAAATGATAAAGACTGATCAACCCACTTGCTCAGAAATGCTTTAGTAGGCACGAGTTTAAAAACACCTAAACATTAATGCCCCTTTTTATGATATACCATAAGGGTGAAAGAATATCACTCCAACCTAATAAACCAGTTGGCTTTTTTACTTTTTTTTACTTTTTTTGAGAAACAAAAAAGCGTTTCTGAGGCCACTCACTTCCCCAAAGAGCTAACACCAAAACTGCACTCAGAAAGAGAAGTACACAGGCATGCAAGCAGTACGAGGGTTGCTCCACACTGAAGGCCAGAGCATTATTCCAAATTCAGACTCCTCCTGATACAGGGTCACAAACAAAGGCTCTGCAGTTTATCAACAGGCAGTGTTCAGCATTCAGTGTCTAATGCCTTGAACACTTCAAGAAATCTATTACAAGGCAGAGAAAGGAGAGGACAGACAGAGGGTCATCTTGAGTCACAAAATATTTTTGTGTTGTAAAAACATATCTGGAATCTGCATTTGAATAGTAACTCTTCAAGTTTTGTCCAGTCTCTAGGACTGCTTTGCCCTGACTGCAACAGATTTGAGTGTTTTTATCCACTAGTGATCTTGGGATGAAATTTGATTTGGAAAATGTCTAGGGGGTTGAGGTGAGTATTTTGGAGGTATTTTGGAGGTGGGTTTGGTTTTTGTGTTGGGGTTTTTTTCCCATTTTCTTCTAACAGTAAAACTTTTTATTTAATATAGAATACTGAAGGCAAATAAAGATATTAATGATATATAATCAAATCTTATCCACATAGGAAATAATTAGTTGTTTTCAAACTTCCATTAATTTACTTTCCATGTTCTTTTAAAGCTATTTGAATGTGGCCCTAGGGCAAATAACAATGAAAAGCTGGCCAATAAGAAAACGCTTTCACTGTCTAACTTAGTATCACCGTCAAGAAATAGCTACACTGGCATCCCTGCCAACTAGGTTCATATGCCAACCGCTGCTCTGATTATTTGGAAGCAACAGCCCAAAGAAGCTGCCCTAGTAAGGACTGCAAATTAGCAGATCCTTATTCCTCATTTCAAAAATACTTTGGAATACAGTATGAAGGATCGAATGAAATAGAATTTGGGAAATACCACTGCTATTTGGTCTTGGAGCAATGTAGCATCTACTTAGAGTTAACAGTTTTCTTTAAAGGGTTTGATTTGAAAATGATACTCAAAAATCCTTAGTATTTATTTCAGTTGTAGTGGCATTTCTATATAAAGAATGAAAACGACAAGATCTGTATCACAACTTCAGCTCCCCTTCCCAGCTCCAGCATACATAGGTAGCTCTGTTCATGGAGAAAACATAGATGTGCAGATTCCCTTTTTGCACCTGTTTACAAGAACATCTATAGCACCATGTAAGCTCTTCCACAAAGTCCTCAAAAGGCTGTTTGAGAGACAGGGCACATTAACACCAAACCATGCTTATGTGCGGCCACGTCTGGGAACGAGCAGAGCAAACCCAAGTCTGTTTGCACCTTACATCTATCCCAGAGGATGGTACAGAAAGGATTAGAAGAAATGTTGTGCCAACTCCCCTAGCCAGCACATCCCATCTCAATCCGCTGCTTTCCTCCTGCCCTTTACAGGATCAAAAAGATGCTATTTCAGAATTGAGTTCTCATTAACAAAAGATACGTCTATCCTTCTTTTGATCTCTGGATTTTAACTTTCAGTTCCTGTCCTCCCACACATCCCATTTCTGCATGGTGAAACCATGCCAATTTCACTGCAGAAGACTTTTGTACTCCTACAGACCAGAAGCTAGACATGCAATTCATAAAGGTAAAAATACTTGAGCTGAAGTGATCTTACTACCACTAACACAAATACAGTATTCCAATTCAGATATGCTAAAATTTTTGAGAATGAGCAACAAACAGTTTCATCCCACTATGGAAAATGAGAATAAATGCTCTGGGACAAAACCCAGCAAGGGCACCCTTCTAAACTAATGGTGTTATGGTACAACACATTAAAAGAGTAGCACAGAAAACCAAATACTCTACACAATTTAAACACATGCAAAATAGTCCAACTGAATTTGTCTCAGTACTTAAAGATCAAAGATAAAATTATTTCAAACAGGATGCTTCTTTTCCAAACGACATGCTTAAGACTGTAAAAAAAAATAAAATGCCCATTTCAATTAAGATTCTGGCACTGGCTTTTGAACATCACAAGTTTGTTAATTTTATGTAAACCAAAATAAAATTATATTCTCAATGGACTTCAGCAAATTAAATGAAAATATTTCCAGCAGCTAACTTGAAAAGGGATATCATTAAAGTGCTGGATTCAGTCTTATCCGTAGTTACCACTTAAACTTCTAGTCACGACACATTCATTCAAAACAAAATAGCAGATTGTAATGTGGGCTGATATCTGAAGACATTTCAGAAGTATACTCATGCTGAAGTCTAAGTTTTACATGATCACCAGAGAGATTATCTTTGAACTAGTTACAAAAATGTTTTAATTTCTTTGTTCTGTCTCTGAATTAGCATGTGGCATTGGAAAATTTAATATGATTTCTTTACATTTACTTCCCTTGACTACTTAGCTAAAATAAGATGCAACACAAAACTGGAGATCATTTCCCCTTCTAATAGAAGTGGGGGCAGAGACAGAAAAAAGATCATTCAACTATTCAAATTACATAGCTTTCAAATTTACTGTCCAAAAATCCCAGGTTATGGGCATGACAATTACATCCATTCTTTTTTTGTTGCATTAGGACTATGATTTTCCTCTGCTTGTAATCAGTAGCACTGATGCTTCAATATGTTGTTCAATGAAAAAATTGCTTTGACACTTGTCACTACATCTTAAGCTAGAAAACAAGTGTGGTTCTTAATCAGAACAGACAAAACTACTGTACTGTTTGATGAAAATTACAATTTCTAACTGGCTCTATGTAAACCATTCTAACCTAATGCCAAGTCCTTGATGATAAGTGCTGCTAGGAAACATTGGGCAGCTCTATGCATGCAGACAGTTAATTATGACTTCAGTGGAGAACAGTTCATGAGATTACGTACATTTACGATGCAATTAACTCTTGTTTATCATTTCTTACATATCTGCAATGTAGTGTATGTGTGGAGCACAGATAGTTTGCATATCATTTTGACTTTTCTGTTCAGAGGGTTCCAAGTCTATAAGGATTTGTATGCCTTTTCTTTTTAATAGGAAAAAGGGACTAAATCACAATCAGTATACAACCAAGCTTTGTCTCTGCTGCTTGCTTTTATGATTCCATATACAAAAATTAGCTAGATCTGTGCCTACTATAGCCACCTGCTGAAATTTCAACACCAAAATAAGATCTATAAATGGATATATAAAAACAGAAACTCTGAAATTACAGCACAACAGGCCCAAAATTTGCAGCAGGGGTAGTGGAATTCTGCAGTACTGTTTATATGTGACTGTCAGCAGTTGTACACCCACAGAATCTGCTATTAGCCGTTAAAAAAGGCCAAGAAAAAAAAAAATCCCTCATACACAGCCCCTACTTTTAGCAGCTCTAATTGTCTTTGCCCTTACAGGAGCTTTTCCCTGTTCCCTCCAAAAGGAGCATATGGGCCCCGTGCCATACAGAAGAAATGCGTAGGCTACAGCCATCTTTTCTTCAGGAATCTAGATAAAGGGGAGATAACATTTAATTCTTCAAGGCTTCCTTAAAATAGGGCTGAAAAATACTGTCTTATAGAGTGAAAACAGAATTTTTAGTTGATTTATTTTTTAAATAGAATCCACTTACATTTATTAGCATCTCTTATACTTCTGTGATGATTAAAATTCATACACAAGGCACAGACAGAGAATGTTCTAGTCTCTTCTTCATGCATAACCTTAGTTTGTAGTTTTGTTTAGAACTTAATACCTTAACATTTCATTTTTTAACGTTCCACTGCAGCACTAACCCCCACAAACCTCCTTGTACAGAAATATTGGCAGAAGTGAAGGACAGAGTTTCAGCCACTGCACCACCTAGATTCAACCAAATCTCAGCTCAACAATACTAGTGGTTAGAACAGTAACAGCACTTTGCTTAGCAGTCCCTGGTTGCTACAACACATGGGAGTTTTAAAATCCATTGGGAAACAATAAAAGACAAGACCTCTACTATCAGGGCATCTCATGGCATAATGCTGGCATGTCATGGCATGCTACATTTGATATTGGAGACATGTCCAAAACTCAAGCATGTTCCAGATCTTCTCCAGTGCCATTCCAGGTGGCCTCAAGAGTACAAAACCAAACTTTAAAATCCTTCAACATATATTGGGGATCCAGTCCAAGACCTCAGAACAAACTTCATCCCCAGTGCTGATGCTGAGCAGATAATTGAGACAGAAAGATCTAGAAAATATTATGTTGACCATGAAGAGCTCTGATATGACTCAGAAGAGAAAGACAAATCTACCACAGGCTTTCTTGAATTTAAAGCCCTAACAGAAAACATCATGTAGCTATGATTGTGCTTTTTTAGTATTCTTTTTGTCTGTTCTTTAAGAAAAAGACACAAGATTTCCTCATTTGAGTTTCACCTTAAAAACTTCAGGAGCCGGAGACCTTTATTTGTTCTGCTGAACATAACTGGCAACAGATTCTGTCATGAACTCTCACACTTTATTTACAGAGGTGGGCCAGAAAGACATCAGCTGCAGAGCTGCTGGCTTCAACTGATGGACAGCACCTGTGCCCACAGCCCAGGGCCCCCACTGGAGTTCTCTGCTTACCTAGAGTACAACCTCCTTTTCTGATGACTGCTTTTCCTCAGGAGGCAGAGAAATCAGCCAGAGCTGTTGATAGGGCAAGGTAGAACTGGTAAAATTATTAATGATGCTCCCCTTTCTGCCTGTCCAGTCAAGGTGGTATTGACTGGGAAGCTGCTCACACCATTTCCACAAGGACTGAGAATAGCTTTGACCCACAGAAAATATACAGTGCTCTGGGGTTCTTGCTTCTCTCTCTCCCTGGCCTCTGAGAGAAGCAATGGCCTGCAGTTGCACGTGCAATTTATAGTAGCACAAGGAACATACCAGATCAAGGAAGACGAGTTAAATTGAGGGGGGACTGTGAATATGAAGTTAGTAAACAGAGGCAGGAAAAGAGAATTACAACTTCAGAACCTGAATGAAGCTGCAACATGCATATGGCAAGGCAGCATGTCATATGAATGTCCTATCACTTAGTTACGCGGTCCAGAGAGGGCTCCTATAATAAGCGTCAAAAGCACTTCACCGTGTAAACCTGAGAAAGTCAGTAAGAGTAGCTAACATAAAAACACACTAACTCAGGAGAAGCTGGGAGTTAAAAAATGGAGGAAGCTTCATTTTATATTGTTAGCAGACATAACTTAAGCAGTAAGCCGGTAAACGTTCTGCCTTTGAACATGGGGGACTGACAATGCTATCATTAACATGTGCATGTGAGTCTTTCGCGGTGGTGTGGTACTGAACATCACTTAACATGGGTTTTGTAAAATAGCAGGTGTGCTCCTGCACAGGCAAGTGCTATTAGGAGGTTCAGTATGCCTGCTTGGGGCCTAGATAAGAGACTATTTGCTTATTACATCACATGCTTCTGGAGAATACGATCCTCTGCTTCATGGATCCGCTTTCTGAATGCTGTAATACTTCCCTCGCATCTCAAGTTGGAACAGATATAGAAGAGTCAGCTCCAACAAGCTCATCAAACTACCGTTTTGGTTTTTTCTTCCTTTAACAGCATTTAGTAGGTTTCTCACAAATCTTCAGCCATAGTAGATTTTGTATTACTTACATGGAAGCTTAAGACTCTAATGTATTTACTCACCTGTCGTGGTTTAAGCCCAGCTGGCAAGAAAGCACCACAAAGCTGCTCGCTCACTCACTCCTCCCCCACCCCTCCCCTCTCCTTATCCCCAGTGGGACAAGGAGGAAAAAATATACACGCTCATGGGTTGTGACAAGGACAGGGAGGGATCACTCGCCACTTATGGTCACAGGCAAAAGACAGACTCAACTTGGGGAAAAAACAAAGTCAATTCAATTTACTACCAACCAAATCAAAACAAAGATAATGAGAAGTAAAAACCAAGTCTTAAAACACCTTCCCCCACCCCTCCCTCCCTCCTTCCTGGGCTCAACTCCACTCCCAGTTTTCCCTACCTCCTCTGCCCCAGTGGCACAGGGGGACAGGGAATGGGCATTGCAGTCAGTTCATCACACCTTGTCTCTGCCACTCCTTCCTCCTCAGGAGGAGGACTCCTCACTATTCCCCTGCTGCAGCATGGAGTCCCTCCTATGGGAGACAGTCCTTCATGAACTGCTCCAGTGTGGGTCCTTTCTAGGTGCTGCAGTCCTTCAGGCACTGACTGCTCCAGCGTGGGCTTTCCCATGGAGTCATGGCCTTCTTTGGGGGCACCCACCTACTCCAGTGTGGGGTCTTCCATGGGCTGCAGGTGGGCATCTGCTCTACTGCTCACCTCCATGGGCTTGCAGGGGGACAGCCTGCCCTCTCGCCAGGGGCTGCAGGGGCATCCCCTCCTCCGGCCCACATCCTCCCCCTCCTTCTTCACTGACCTCAGTATCTGTGTAGGTGTTTCTCTCACATTCCAATCTTCTCCCCCACTGCAGGTTCCCCTTCTTAAATATGTTGTCACAGAGGCGCTACCACCATCACTGATAGGCTCAGCCTTGGCCAGAGGCAGGTCCGACTTGGAGCCAGGGGAGATTCTAGCAGCTTCTCACAGGAGCCACCCCTGCAGCCCCCTCCCCTGCTACCAAAACCCTGCCACTCACACCCAAAACATCACTTTTGTATCAGTCAAATAGCACAGTAACTGTCAGTTACTGCAGCTTTCAAAAAGTATGTTTTAAGCTATAGTAACTGAATAATTTATGAGTCTTACTATCTTAGCAGTAGCAATCCAACTTTAAAAATTACTTTTTTTCATTTCTAGGCAAACCAAAGTATTATCATGCCCATGTATCAAAAACTGTATATTAACTTAGAGATTTACTACATTGTGTCTTTGTTCTTTCTCTCATTTTGGACCTCATTGGACTCATTCCATGTGTCAGAGGGACAATCAGCATTGCTCACTATACACAGCTTACTGAGGAAGGTAAATTTTCTACCAGCACATTTTCCACTGCACATGTTCCCATCTGTGGCCCACCTCTTCTCCCTCTTCTTCCACCCGCTGAACGCGCAAAACAGTCCCATCTCATTCCTCACCAGTCTGCCCACCATGACATTGGTGTTTCCCAGCCTGCTATTAGTACTCCTCCTTTCTATCTTTCAGTGGCACATCTGTTCAGTCCCTAGCTTGTTCTAGCTGCCTCATTTGCCTTTGCCCTGCTACATCAGACCATTTAGCCCAGGATCCTGTCCCCAAGTGTGACGTCAAGGGATGCTATTTAGAATAAACAAGAAAGCCTGACACTGCCTGCAATCCATTCCTCTAATATTCCCCCAGCATCAGAAAGTGTTGCATTAGACATGCTAGAGGATACATCCCTGCCTAATCCTTTAGTATCCATTTATTGACCTGTTGTACATGATTTAATCTAATCCCTTTCGAACCTGCTGAAATTGTCTACTTCTACAAGCTTACATCCTTACAGCATGTTCCAGAAGTTCACTGCCTGCTATCTGAAATACCAGGGCTTCATACAGCACCAAAATTCTGCCCTCCGTCTTGTTATAATGCCCCCCATCTTGCTGTTTTTTTTGGCATGTGCCACTACTGCGCATTTAGCCAACAATTTCAGAAATCTCTCAGTTGACTCCAAGATATTCCTCGTGTTGCAATTGTTCTGAGCTTGGCATTGTGTGGGTACAGTTTAGATTATTTTTACTTAGGTACATTACACTGCTTTTATCTACTCTGAAGCTTGATCTGCCACCTTCCGCCCCACCCCGGAGCTTCATAAGGTCCTGCTGGAGTTCCTCACTATTAGCACACCATGTTTGACTTCTGAAACATGCTTAGCAACTGCATTCTTGGAGATTTCATTGTTTATCTCCTTCTCTGGCTCACTGATGGTGATTTCTGAAGACCCCTTTCTTGATTCTTTTTCAACCCAAGAAGTGACTGACAACTATTACACTTAGACTCCACCATTTGCTTCTTGGTCTTTAATGAACTTGCAGTCCACAAAATAGCCTTTTCCTCAACTCTGTAGCAACTTAATTTCTTTAATCATTCTTGTGAGACTTCCATGAGTCTTTAATGTTCCTTCCATCCTGGAAGAGCGGTGTGGGAACATGCTACAGAATTTTTTCTCCTCTTCTAGACTGACCATGGTACTCAGGTTTCGTTTGCACCCCTCTCAACTTCTTGAGCAAGTGAAGCACAGAGCAGCAAAGTAACCAACCTGTTGCTTCCAAAGGAACAGTGAGATTAACAAGGGCAGGAAACTGAACTACTCAGATACTTGACCCTACCTGTGTCTGAGGAAACCTTACTACATTGTTAGAAGATGCGGTCATCTTTCCCCCATAGCCACTTTGATCATTGGCTCTATTTCAGGCAGTGCAAATGGGACAAGCAGACAAACTGAAACATTTATTCTCATCATAACTTAAACCTCTATTACAAAACTTGCATCAGCCATCACCAAAAATACCTGTAAGATCAGGCAATACTACATATGGATAATATCAACCTCACCTTGTGAGGGCGCGTATGACAATCACACACAGCTCAAGGAGTCCTGGATAAGAAATTCTGTTCTTTCAGGAAGAAATTTTTACAAAGTCTAGCCATGCAGACACAGCTCTGCATCACATGCAATGGAACTGAATGCTGTAGTGCCTTGTCAGGAAAAAGAGAACCACAGAAGTGACAGGAAAGAAGCAATTAGGTCAGCATTTATTGAGAACTGAGAGGCAGAAATTTGTTCACTTGGAGGAGGAGCAAACAAGGGGTTTTTCCACAGTTTTGTACCTATACAGTCAAATTCTATTTGACCCCTCTTCCGAGAGGGACAATCTGGCTTTGTCAGGAGGAAGTGCATGTCATCAAGACAAATATATTTCTTTATTAAATGAATTCCTGTACAAGAGACTGAGACCTTTCCTTTAAGCTCAGAGGGAATCATGCTATGCCCATATTGTTGTTTGCCTTTTGATCCGGTAAAGAAAAATTACAGGTACAAAATCCATTGAATGTATCTGAATATTCTTGGCAGTGTTGTTAGTGAGATGAGGAAGTGGCAGAATTCTTTGTAAAAGCTTAAAGAAAGAAAAAGTAAAAGAGAATGAACAACAGTGCTTACTTCCTTAATGAAATTGTGGCAGAGCCTCAAGAAGAGCGATTCTTTTCTTCAGTGGCTGTCTCTTATCAGCTGCTTCATCTATTTGCTTTGTTTGTTTGTCTGTTAGCCTCAATTGTGACATGCACTTGCTGCTTGACTGGCTAGATGACCTCAGCTACAATAGCTATGGGCAGTAAAAAAAAAAAAAAAATCAGGAGTTTATAACGCCTTTTCTCTTTCTGAAATGCCAGCTTCAATTCGCCTAGAGCCTGTGGTTCAGATACATACAGCACATAATTACTCATAAAAGAGTTTAAGTGTTATAGTTGAGAGACAAGGAAAAGAATGCATTTAAAAAGGGCAGGGAGCTACTCCTGTGAAGCAGTCACTTCTTTCAGTTCCCACTGGGAAACAATAAAAATTTCACGTCTCTATAACTGGCATTGCTCAAAGATGCAGACGCTGAGCATCTTTAAACTAAGTCCTACTTCTTTAGTCCACCAGATATCCAAGCATCTACTGTCCCCAGCTCACCTCATTATGGACAGCCACTACAGCACCTGAAACTGCCTGTCACACCACATCTCATTTCCTTTAACTTTTTTTTTTTTTAATAACTGTAATAAGGCTCATTTGGGTGAGTAGTGGTTTGTACTCAAGCAGTTAAACGAAACTTAAGACTGTAACAAAACCTACGATGCATCAGAGCTGGCATTCATAACAAACACTATTTAACAGGAACATTATGGGGAAAATGGTTCTGAAAATAAACCCTACGCATGTTTAATGTCGTCTTTTCTTTATTTTTATTCTGTGCAGCAGAAAGGATTTAGAAAAACAACATAACCCAAAACAATGAAAGATGACTTGATGCCCTGTAATGACTAACTATATGCAAAATTGCTTTTTTTTTAAAAAAAAAATCAGTTCAAGGGTTCTTCAATCTACTGTATTATCAATAGATAAAACATGACAAAAATGTTCATTCAGAGGAATCTTAAATTAAATTTCAATCTAATAAAGACCATTTGTCTTCTCAATGACTCATAACCAGGAATGAAGAAAACATAATGTAAATTCTCTTCGTCATGACCCCTTTTTCATTTCTTATTTGCTGATGTATATCAGATTATTGAATTTTAGAAAATGATGAGGAGAAGATTTGGCAAGTGCTTCACTCTGCAAACTTTCATTATTTTTTAAAAAATATCATATTTGAATATGCTTAATTTTCAAATAAAGTTGAAGTATTTCTTTATTTAAGCCATTTTAGCTTTTAAAGTTAACTGAAAGACACCTGTGCAGCCTGATCTAGGCCGTTTTCATTCTTTGTGCCATAAAACTGCAACTATGTGCCTACAGGTCACCCCAGAAACCACAAATTGCTCTTTTATAGAACGAGGCAGATGTGGAGGGGTATGGAGTTCCACATTGCTTTTAAGAGAAGACACATATCCAGATCACGAGCCTTGATCCCCAGCTCTCCCATATGCAAGTGTTCCCCTTTATTTCAGTATACAGTGGAACTGTGGAGTGTGAGCTCCTTGGATTTGGGACTGGAAATACTTTCTTTGGCTGTCAGTCACCACAGAAGCCAGAATCTGCTTCACGTACACACTGCTAATCATAAGGAACCCAACATGGCTAAGATGCTAAAACTTCACAAACTTCTTGTATTAACAGGAACATCAGGCACTTCTATTGCACAGTACTGCTTTCTGTTTACACGAGAAAAATGGCACTTGTTTAGACATCCTGTTTACATTCTGCAAAAGCCCACAGCCATCCTTTTGAAACTAACAACTGGTAAAAACAGCTAAACTTTTCTACTGTTCAACTTAATAGTGCCATTATGTGAAAAACTGCAATGCCAGGTAGAGATTTTAAATTATGTTTTTCATGGTAAGTAAAAGGAAAAAAGAGAACAACTAATGTGACAGTACAACATGCCAGGCAACATCCAACCTCCTCAAACCTGCCTTAACAACATTTAAAAGCCAAAAGCTGTATTTAGGTCTATGTCACATTGGCTTCTTCCCTGTAAATCCATGAATTATTACTCTAGGGGATAGAGTGCATTTTGCCAAGGGAATTGCCCAATCAGTATGTACCTCTTCAAAAACAGGCAGTACCAGTCAAGAGTGAACATCAGGGTGGAGGGTGGGTGTGGGGGTGTGGGTGTGTTACTCTAGTCAGACTTACCAACCCAGTTTCAGTTGAGCCTCACCTGCAATTTACAGCTACTCTTCTTTTGCAAAAGACTTCTAAGAGGTAAGCATGATAAATGTGTTTACCCTTCCCCATGACATAAATTAGTGGATCTAAAAGAAAAAAAAAACGAAACAAAACAAAAACTTCTTTGCGTGAGCAGGTGGTTAGCATTAACGGTAGAAACACCTCACCAAAGACTTTATTATTACAAAAGAAAAGCAACACACTTAGAGATGTTATAATGAAGTTTGACAATTACTTTGTGCTACTCTTGACTAGACCTAAAGCTCATTTCCACAGTTCATGCCAGCATCATACACATACACCTAGATATTCATGCCAATTTTGAACAATGTGTATGCATGTTGATACATATTCATGTGCTCACATATTCACACACTCTCTCACACATACACACACACTATGTACAAGAAAACCATGAGGAGCTGATAGGGGAAACTTCATACATTCAGTATGGCACAGAGACTACCAAGTCAAAGACTATCAAACAGTTGCAGAGCAATTTTTTTTTTATTATTTTTTTTTTAACAGGATATTTTAACACAAAAATTTCTAAAAATTACTTGGTTTTAGCAGAAAACAACATTTTGGTAGACTAGCTTACAATCCCTGGGGAATCTGGATAAGCTACATCCATTTGAAGGTTTGCCAATACTGTTGCATTTCAGCAGTGATGCTAAGATAAGTAGGGAGGCAACTATTTTCCACAGTGAAATGTCAGGCTGAAAAGCACATTCCGTGCAGAGCACCACACAAGCCAGAAAGGCTCCTTATGAATCCAGTATTCAGATTCCACACTAAATACTATAAAAACAGAACTGAAAAATGATAAAAGTAAGTGGAAGATACACATTATCGGCTTTGACTTTTCAAAAGAGCCTCAATTCAGTCTTTGGGTTATGGGGTAGGAGGTTTGGTTTCGGGTTTTTTGCATGTAAGCACAGTTTTTAATTGGCAGCAAATATTTTGGGCATATTAGGATATTAGTTACTTAACTTGTGAGGTATCTTAATGCTATATAAGGCGTCTTCAGTTAATTTAACTTGCAAAACTGCCAACTGCAGTTAGGCCCATCACAAAATTAATTTTCAAAATCAAATCAATAATGAACTATGGATAAAATTACACATTCATCAATATGGAATTTAACCTACTGTCATGGTTTAACCCTAGCCAGCAACTAAGCACCATGCAGCCGCTCACTCATTCCTCCTCCCTCCTCCCCGGTGGGATGGGAAAGAGAATCAAAAACAAGTAAGACTCATGGGTCAAGATAAGAACAATTTAATAATTGAATTAAAAAATAAAATAATAATGATAACGATAATAAAAAGGAAGATAAAAATGGAGTGAAACATAACCCAAGAAAGACAAGTGATGCACAATGCAATTGCTCACCACCCACTGCCCGATGCTCAGCCAGTACCTGAGCAGCAGTCTGCCCCCCTGGCCAATTCCCCCCCATTTATATACTGGGCATGACATCACATGGTATGGCATACCCCTC
>JAVKLA010000007.1:1464641-1488886 GCA_034782735.1 Sagittarius serpentarius
CAGTACCTGAGCAGCAGTCTGCCCCCCTGGCCACTTCCCCCCCATTTATATACTGGGCCTGACATCACATGGTATGGCATACCCCTCTGGCCAGCCTGGGTCAGCTGTCCTGGCTGCGTCCCCTCCCAACTTTCCTGTGTCCCTCCAGCCTTCTTGCTGGATGGGCAGGAGAAGCTGAAAAGTCCTTGACTTAGTCTAAACACGACTGAGCAACAACTAAAAACATCAGGGTGTTACCAACATTCTTCTCATACTAAACCCGAAACACAGCGCTGTACCAGCTACTAGTTAGACAATTAACTCTATGCCAGCCAAAACCAGGACACCTTCTTGACATTTATAATCCTTACAGAGGTAGTTGGCATGTACCTCTCCTATGAATATTGACAAGTCAGAGCAAAAACACTGTTACAAGATTTTATGGTTAATACTATGACAGATAATTTTGACTGACAAATCAAGTTCTAGACAGGAGATCTACCTGTCTTTCTACCACATCCTGTGACATGTCACATCTTTCTGCCTCAGTGTCCCCAGAAGAGAAATATCCACTTGCCTCACAAAGTACTGTGAGACTAAATTGGTTTCTAAACTTCATATAATCTAGACAGTATCAATGTGAGTGGAAGACATTCAGCACCTTGCAATATGTGGTAGTAACTTGCAGGATCAAACCTAACTGTACAGCTCTTTGAAGATCAAATACATGGTGATGAAACGTAGTCTATTTGAGGGCAAAATTTACCTTTAAAACTTAAAAGGGAAGCGTTACATATACTTACTAATATTAGTTAATTCATCACCTATGCCACTGGTTTACAGAATAGCAGTCACGGTAAGATCTCCAGATTTTCAAATGATACTAAAATTAGACTCAGAGCAAATAATGAAGAGTAATGCAATCAGATTCCAAAGGATTTGGATCATTTAGGTAATTAGGCCAGCAGATGGCAAAGGCAGTGCAGTGTAAAAAAATGTAAAATAATTGGTCTGGGAATATGTGCTAAATGGAACAATCATATAGTATGATGAATAAGAAAAAGCATTATTTGTGGGGAAAAAATTAAACCATTCAGAGAGAGAGACTATGACAACATATTGGCAAATTAAAAAAAAAAAAAAAAAATAAAAAGGAATGTTAAAAGACATTTATTAGAACCTACAAGGTATAATGTATGTGAACTATTTTTACAATCAAGAGATCCAGCCAGGAAATGATTTAATCAGGTAACATGACCAACTAGCAAGAAAGTGCAAGTATAAGTAGAAGCATTCAACACCTTACAGGATGTGTTTGGCATCACATAGTATCAAATCCAAAGTCAGTAAAGTTCTTTGAAGATCAAATACACTAGGATGTAACTAAGGCCTTTTGAAGTTTAAAGCCACAAATGAAAACAAGCCTAGATAAAGTGAGAAACACTAACCTACCTGATTAATAGTCAGTATCTCAATGAAGAAGCAACTTAGGGAGACTTCTCAGTCTCCCCATTGGAGCGGTTGGGTTTTGTGTATGACACCAAAAATGCAAGTTCCTCATCTCAACTAGGCAGCCGAAGGACTCTAAACACAATTCTAATGACTACATTATCAGCTGTTCTAGAATGAGTTTCCCAATTCTGTTCTAAAGCAAAGGTCCCTTTCCTAATACAAATAAATAAAATAATTTTCATTAAAACTTGGAAAATTCACAACCAGTTGCACTAGTTATATACATCATGGATCACCATGACACAAAAATAACTCATGTTGAAATAGAACCTTGGTTCTAAGCACTGTGTTGTCCAAAAAAAGATATAATACAACAAACAATAACAGCAACAAAGAGTAATCAGATCTGGGATGTAGCTATGTAACAGCATTGCAGGGTTGTCAGTTCTGGTACAAACTAGTCCTCTTAAAAATTAATATAATATAAATGTGAAGATGAAAGGCTAAGCTAAAAAGAAAGATTTGTGGAAGATTGACAAATAGGCACTGCTACACTTAAAGGATGTTATTAAATATGACCACTGACATTTTAAGACAGTGAAAATTATGAGGAAAAGTACAGGCAGTCACGGCCCATTTTCATGGGACAAGATGACATGGATTTTTGTAACTACTGTCTGTTGTTAGTTATTTTTCACACTAGTAAAAGGCAACATCTGCAATTAAAAAAAAAAGTCAATCTGTTTGTGCCATCAGACCTATTCAGAGGTCCTCACAATTGGAGCAGGATTCAAGTCCAAAACTTAAAAGTTACAGAATAGGTATCAAAATAGGAAAACAGCAGAAGGGCTGTTAAAAGCAGACAGGTGGGATTAAGATATCAATAAATATTAAAAAGCACATTCCTAATCCTAAAACATCATTAGTTCTTGTAATAAAACAGCAAAGTTCTTCCCTTACACCATTAATTTCCTTTTTCATCTTAACCTACTAACTTTATTTTGTGCTGGAGCTATCATATGAAAGTGCTTTGAGTGCTTTTCTCTGATTGCACTGGCAGAGTTATATGAGCCATTACCTGTCATTACCTTTATTTCAAACCTGTCAGTTCTTCCTCTTTGTAGACAACAAGCTGTAAGAAGGGAAAAAAAATGCAGTCTCTATCAGAGAATAAAACCACCCATAGAAAAATGAGCTGAAAGGAGCATGTGAACAAAGGAGAAGGGAGGGTGAAGAAAGGGAGAGGTAAGAGACTTGATAAATCTGCTCTCGCTCTCTCTTTAAAGGACATTCTACCCTCCTGCTATTTTAAATAAATAAATAAATAAATAAGACCCCCCACAACACTAACGTACAACGCATGCTGGAGCTAGCTTCTGCCCATGACTCCCCTTTTTTCTGCCACGCCTTGTACTTAAAATACCTCAAACATTCCACAAATATTATGCAAATAAAAATAATATTGATACCACTGCCTCATGCATGGAATAATGTACATAAATGGAGCTTGAGTACATGAGAGAAGATGCACTTCCCTCAAAGCTGTGGGTATCTTAGGAGGTGCTTTTCAGTAAATACCTCATGAGCCACACAATGAGCTGTGAGCAATTAATGTTAATTAAATGCCCCCCTCTAACTATAGCACTGCCAGTGATGTGTTAACGACCTCAAAACACACTTGGATTTGGAACTTTTTCCCCTCAGGTGAGTGCCAGGCTGCCTTACCTCTGTAAAGCTGTGGCATGCTCCAGCTGCTACTGCACATGTACAGAATGTCATTCCCATTTGCAGTAACATGCACCGTTCGCCAAACCCTGAAGGAAAGTAACCGTTACACAAGAGCACTGCAGATACAGCTGAGAGAATAAAACACGCCAGTAAGCTTTGATCTGCCTGCCTGAAACATCCAGAGAAGCTACATGCAACTGCAAAATTATGGCGTACTGACCGGCAGACCATCATGAAGGCAGCCAAGTTAATGCAGCAGAAACACGTTCCAGAAGCTTATTTATCACACTAAATGCCCCAGGTTAGTAGTAAGTCTGCCTCTTATCTCAAAAATAGATATGGAAATGAAAAAATAAAAATCCTAAGAGTCAAATCCCCCCAATGTAACACCATGGAGCTAATGCCAGCAACTATGGTGTCTTACTGTCTCTCAGTAAGCACTTTATCAGGAGGCAAAGGAATACAAAAGATCAGTTATTCCTGTACTCTGGAAGTAAAATGGAAGCCACTGGAAATGACCAGAAGAAATAATGCAATGAAGTCAGACAGCTGAATTCATAGTCATTCCTAACTTGGCCATTATCTAGAGACTGAACTGCAAACATTCATCTTGCATATGAACACAAGATAAAGAAAATTAACAGAGGGACAGAATGACATACAAGTATCCTTTGAAAGCAAAAGCTTCTGGAAAATATAAGATATTCAATCAAATTGTACTAACTGACAACAAATGTTGAAGTTTAGTCGAATGTCTAACAATTTTTATCTCCAAAGCTATCCAAAAAAGAGGATGGAAATATCTGGGATATGTGTTAAAGACAAGCCAGAGCATCTCCCATGGCAAGCATGTTATTGGGCAGCTGGAAGAAACTAAAGGGCTGGCTCAAGGAATCTATCAAAGAAATGAACAGACAAAAACCTCATGGGACTTAACAACAAAGGATGTGCAAACCATGGCAGAACACACACAGGGATTGCTGAGCCCAGCTGATACCCCGAAGTTCATTTGATAGCACAGAAAGGATTCAGATTCAGAAGATTTCCCATCTTGTTTTGAAAATATACCCATGCTCTATAGCCCACATATATGCTTCTCCTGGGCTGTTATTTACTAATACCTCAAAACAACAAAACCTAATCTGTACACATGCAGATAATATTTTTTCCCAAGGTTGTTTTTTGCTTGTAGGACCTCTTCTTTCCTTCTGTCTCTCTTGAATGATCTAGTGTAGTTAAAACACAAGACTCTAATCTGTTTAGACTTGTGATTTTGGTGGGGTTAGGGACAAGTAAAGATATTTCCACTGCTTTTCCAAGATCTACCTAATGGCAGAGTCAAGAATGCTAAGATGTGGGGAGATTTCTGGGACTGTGATAGAGAAAAGCTTAAAGAAAAGCTGTTCCAACAGCACATATGGTGCAAGAAAAAATCTGAAGAATAAAGTAGTAGCTTAAAGCAGAAAATAGTTATGACGATGGCAGTATACATTTCTTGCAGCTAATAATGCAGCTTGTCACAGCCCTTAAAAATCACAGGTTAGTAAGTATGAAACCTAGAATGTAATAATGACATCATGCATTCCAGCCAAAACAGAATTCACATTTGAATTTTATTTTCATTTCAATACACGAATACAGTCACTGAATGCTACAGACTGAGTTCAAAAGACCCAGATAAGTTCAGGTATTTTTATTTAAAAATTAAAAAAATAATCTATTTTAGTGCTTGGATCCAAAAGTAATCAGTGAGAGAGGAAAAAAAACCCCATACCTACTCAGAGGCACAAAGGAAAAGACCTTGGAGAAAAAAAAAGAGAACGGAGAAAGAGGAAAGAGGAAGAAAAGCAATCCCAAAAGCAGGAAGAATTGCACTGCAATGACAACACTGTCATTTGTTCATATTAGGCTTTGATACATGTGAAATTCTGAACACAGCTAGAGCAAAATGCAGCCTGCTACAAAAAACCTGAAATCTTTAATTTCCACAGAGAAAGGTCTAGATATAGCAAACATATCAAGCTATTGTCTGCTGCATTACATACAGTCAGAATATATCAAGTGTTCCTATTATTACCATTATTTCATTTGAATTACAATTGCACCCATAGTCCAGGGAATAATTTCCAGAGATTCCATCAGCGCTTCAGAGGATTCAGAATCTAAACCAGCAGGCAGTATACACAAGAGGAATGGGAGAATATTAAAGCATACCCTTTCAAACAGCAAGCATTGGCTTCTTCCACCAGCAACCTATCTAGCCAAAAAATTAGACCTCTCTAGTACAAGACTTGCATTATCCCAGGCTTAGTGAAAATTCATCTATTCTTAAATGCCCCCTTTAAAGAACCGCATACTGGGGAAACGAGAACTGACTCAAATTCTAATAACGCTCTACTGAGTAGGTTTGCACTCTGATCATGCATGGTCATGAATCTGAAGCATCAGACAGACACATACGTAATGCTCTGAGCTTAAAGGAGAGCATGAGACTAGTCAGCAACCGAGGAATATACTTTCCAGAAGTGCTTCATTTCATAGGGTTCCGTTAAGTGGCACATCTGCAGCTGCAACACACACTTGCACTTTCTCTTGCAGTCTGCAAAATGAGATAATACTGGCTGACAGACAGGAATCAAATTGACTAGCTGTTTCTGGCATTTGGGCTCATACAGAAGCAGAGATGTTAAAATGCTGCCTTGCGATTAAAAGGGAAAGCCCAAAATGCGATGGGTGCAAGTGAATGGTACAAGTGTTTCTTTCAATGCATGCTGTTTGAAAAGTATGTACTAAGTCTTTCGAAGAACTTGACCTGTTTGAAGACAGTGTTGCAGCAAAGTTCCTAATGAGACCAGGGAGCACAAGTTGCATGCATGTTGCTTCTCTGCTATACCCATGAATTTACAGCTGGAATGCTAAGCAAGAGAAAACATCAGTTGGATGGATTTAACTTCTCTTCTGCTGACTCTGTTCTCTGGGAGGTTTGCAAACACAGCATGCAAAGAAGTGGCTTACGGATGGAAAAGAAAGCCATAGTCATAACTCTTGTCCCTTATAGTTAGTATTACCACGGTGCCTGTGCAACTCAGGCTATTCTCTTAAGCACTGAATAAGCAAAGATGAAGGAGGAAAAAAAAGTCCGCTACCACAACTTGAATAAGAGACAACAGACAGCAAAAGGGGAAAATACAAGGAAACAACGGGATAACATTGGTCAGTATGAAGAACGGGGGTCGCAGCATAACACAACTGCTTACCTGGTGGTAAAGTTTCGTAGGCACCACAAATAAGCTTTTTAGAAGGGCTTTGAAAGAGGATAGTTTGCAGCTCTGCACCTGTTCATGAAATAAACTATAGGATAAAAAAAAAAAAAGTGTGAAGAGTTTTTAAGTGGATTATGGTGATTGGCAACTGAAGGCAAAAGTAAGTGTTACAATAATGCAGGAGATGTGATAGGTGGAAGAGAATAAAAAGCCTTGAAAACATAAGACAAAACATCTTACATTTAATGTGACAAGTTAGATGGAGCTAGTTGATGAAGTCAAGGAAAGAAGTGACAGAGGTCAAACCGAGAGCTAAGGAAATTATCTTTAGAGCAGCAATTATCATTGACACAAGTGGGTCACAACTGCATTGCCAAGGCTAGGAGAGAGGTTGCTGGCATAATTACGCAATACAAGAGAAAGGTATGAGGATGGCTAGCAGGGAAGACTAAAGCTTCGTTTTCAGCTATACTGAGCCTCGGCAGGTGCACAGACAGGCCCAAGCAGATAGCAGACAGGCCAAGATTTTAGTTTCATCAGGGAAGCTGTAGAATACTTCTGTATCTTGTCACCATCCAGAAGGTGTATGCACTTCTATTCAGAAATCAGGTCTTCAAGAAGAGATTCTGAAAGACAGAGGACTAAAAAGAGTGAAGCTTTTGGAGATTATGGATATGAATTAGGATGATTTTGAAAGGACAGGACAAAGATTCAGGAAGTACAAGAAAAGAATTCAGTGCATTCTACCTAATACTTAAAAGCCACGACAACACACTTAGCAAAGGGAAAGTCTGTTGCTGATCCTCATTATTTCTTTTTGTGAGCCTCACTGTTACTCTGCATGCACATGTGTGCATGCATTTAAAAACAGAGAGAAAGTAGAACCTCAACTAACAGACTGCTAACTCTTGACTGACAAGGGAATCTAGTAACCACCACAGGGAAAGTGCAAGAGCCTCACCAAACTAAACCAAAGGCTACAGATAATGCACTCTGCTTGTCAACACTAAAACTGTTTTCTAAAGAGATTAATTAAAAAACAACAAAAAAACCACAACAAAGAAAAAAGAGTTTCAAGTGTCACTTGCCAGTTTGCTTCACCCTAGATCTCTTACATGGGCTTTATAGAATCATAGAATGGTTTCACTTGGAACGGACCTTTAAAGGTCATTGTTTCGGGTTTGTGTGGCAGGGGTTTGGTAGCAGGGGAGGGGGCTGCAGGGGTGGCGCCTCTGAGAAGCTGCTAGAATCTCCCCCGGCTCCAAGTTGGACTCGCTTCTGGCCAAGGCCGACCCAATCAGAGACAGTGGCAGCACCTCTGAGATAACATATTTAAGAAGGGGAACCTGCAGCGGTGAGAGGAGTGGAACATGAGAGAAACACCTACGCAGAGACCAAGGTCAGTGAAGAAGGAAGGGAAGGAGGTGGGCCAGAGGAGGTGATGCCCCTGCAGCCCCTGGTGAGATGGCAGGCTGTCCCCCTGCAGCCCATGGAGGTGAGTGGTAGAGCAGATGCCCACCTGCAGCCCATGGAGGACCCCACGCTGGAGCAGGTGGGTGCCCCCAAAGAAGGCCATGACTCCATGGGAAAGCCCACGCTGGAGCAGTCAGTGCCTGAAGGACTGCAGCACCTAGAAAGGACCCACACTGGAGCAGTTCATGAAGGACTGCAGTCCATGGGAAGTGCCCATACTGAAGAAGTTAATGGAGAACTGTTTCCCATAGGAGGGACTCCACACTGCAGCAGGGGAAGAGTGAGGAGTCCTCCTCCTGAGGAGGAAGGAGCAGCAGAGACAAGGTGTGATGAACTGACCACAACCCCTATTCCCTGTCCTCCTGTGCTGCTTGCAGGGAGGAAGTAGAGGAAACTAGGAGTGGAGTTGAGCCCAGGAAGGAGGGAGGGGTGGGGGGAAGGTGTTTTAAGATTTGGTTTTATTTCTTCATTATCTTTGTTTGGATTGGATTGGTACTAAATTAAATTGATTTTGTTTTCTCCCCAAGTTGAGTCTGTTTTTTGCCCATGACCATAATTGGAGAGTGATGCCTCCCTGTCCTTGTCTTGACCCATGAGTGTTTCTTTATATTTTCTCCTCCTCATCCCACTGGGGATAAGGGAGGGGTGGGGGAGGAGTGAGTGAGCAACTTTGTGGTGCTTTGTTGTCAGCTGGGCTTAAACCACAACAGTCATCTTGTCCGACCCCTCCTGCAAGAAACACAGACATCTTCAACTAGATCAGGTTGCTCAAAGCCCCATCCAGCCTGAGCTTCAATGTTTCCAGGGATGGGGCATCTACAGCCTCTCTGGGCTAAGACAGTTTCTGGTGGATTAATTCCTCTAGTCAAAAGAAATAAATCTATGCTTACACTAAAGGACCTCACTATTGTATTTACCACCATCCAGCATCACTTCTCTCAGATCTTGAAAAATGCAGGGTTGAATGGAAATGCCAGAAGTATCTTAAGATCTTTTGATCCATACGAACCCTGACAAGCACTCCTCTACTTCTAACTTGCTTACCTGAAGTGTGTCACAAAGTCTATTCCTTTCCCATACCTTGTTGAAAAACTGTGTTAAACCCTTCTGAAAAAATTGTCTTTTATTCTAAAGACTAGCAACATAATATAACTCAAAGGTTTTACCAACCTGCAGACAGGTTCAGTCTTTTTGACCAACTGTTTTCAATTTTTCTAAATGAGTGATGAAATTCATTACACAGATGAAGAGAAGGGGGAGAAATACAAGACAGAGAAATAATGAAAAAAATGTGTTCTTTAAAAGTTCCTAAACTACCCAGTGCATCAGTTGTCAAATAATTAAGATCTCTCAGGCAATTTGTGGGCTTTGTATCACAAACCCTACAGAACCTAGCAATAGGCAATACAGAAGCTGCTGAAGACATGATATCTTCCCCCACCACCACTTTATCTTCGCAGGCTGACTTTGCTCCCAAATCTTTGCATGTGGCAGAATAGCCCTGGAAGGAGAGGTATAGCCAACAATGGAAGAGTGACACATTATGACTACTTACAAGCACAGGATTTTTTCAAGTCCACAGGACCAGACAGGCTGAAAGTGTCAGCCAATCTGACAGTAACATCTGTATTATAATTTATGAAAATTCATGGTGATCAGGTCACTGATAAAAAAAAAGAAAAAAAAAAAAGAAGTGTGTTATGCTAGTGCTTAAGAAAAGTAAGGAGGAGAACCCAAAGAAGAATCTCACCTGAAGCCCTAGAAATCATGGAGCATGCCCTCTTTGAATACATTTCCAAACACACACAAACCAAGAAGGTACTCAGGAAAAGTCATCACTGAATTATTAAGAATAAGCCATACTTAGCCAACCTATAGACTAGCAAGCTGGAGAAGGAGAGAGCAGTGGATATAATCTATCTAGATTTTAGTAAGGTTTTTGGGAGCTGAAGAAGTATGGGCTGGAAGAACAGACTGTTAGGTAGGCTGAAAATAGGCTGGACTGCTGGGCTCAAAGAGTACTGCTGAGTACCAGCTGCTTAAAGGTTGGCAGTCAGAAGTAAGAAACATATGCCAGAGATTGATACCGAGGTCCATATTGCTCAATAACAGTCGAGCAGTAACAATGAGAATCCAGGACAGTGCAAAGTTTTGCACCTGGGGTAGAATAAACCCATGCACCTATATATCCTGGGAAGTAGCTGGACAAGTTTCAGTCTTCTTGAAAAGAATCTGTGAGATATAGCAGATGCCAAGCTGAACATAAGCTACAAAAATTCACTCGTAATGACCAAGGCAAACCAAGTACTTGACTGTATCAGAAGCATGGCCAGCAAATCAAGGGAAATTCTCCCCCTCTACAGGGTGCTGGTAAAGAATCAGGAATCTGTGTCCAGTTCCAGGTGGATACAGAGAATTTGAGAACATCCAGAGAAGGGTCACCAAGATGGTCATGGCCTAAAGAATATGATTTGTATGGAGTTGAGGGAGCTGGGCTTTCTGTTATTCAATGAAAAGGACAATGCTAATGGAGCCACGTTCTTCTTGGCAGCAGCAGATGATATAACAAGCTGTCTTGACCACAACCCACAGCTTTGGAGGTTCCGGGTGGACATCAGGAAAAGCACATTGCAAATTTGTGTCCTAGAACTGCTTAATTTATGCCAGAGGATCAACATGTTCTCTGGTTGACCCACCTTGCACCCAAAGTGCAGACAGCTAATGTCACCAACCTTTTTGTTAACACTGAACTTTGGCCTGTTGAATCTAACAGCTAGGTAAAATACCTCAAACAGAAATACCAAGAAAAAAAAAAAAAAAATCTACAGTAACAGCTCCCTCTGCATAAGGCCTCCAAACCCCTGTACTGACTTACCCTGAAAAATTTTCTGTTTAGGGGATGACAGGAAAAAGGAATAGAGACTGAAGTAGAGAACACATCTCCCCTTCTAGATACCTAGTATCCTGTGAGGTTGCCACAAAAAGGGCTTTGCAGGCCTGAGCCGTCATTACATAGTATTTCAAAGCCATACTCTTTGTCCTGTGCTTCCCTTCTAGCTCAGATCTCTAAGTTTCCTGGTTACAGAAGGAAAACCCCAAGGCCCTCTATTTGTACCTGCTCTGTATGCATGAAGTAAAACTGTCAGCATCTAAACACTCAAGTAAACAGGTGCGTATTTTAGTTCTTTCTCCCATCAGCATAGTAAGTATTACTAAGACTAGAGCAGGCAGCAGATTTTTAAAAGGCTTTAGTTATACCAATGGTAAGTTTCAATGGATTTTTAGTCTGCTGTAGTAAGACAGTAAAATATAATAGCCTTTTAACTGACACATTGTTATCAGTCTTATTATGGCTTTCTTCATGCCTGTCAGTGGATTATGGTAATTTTTTTAGTCACGGGTCTAATCAAAGTAGAAGACTGAGCTACTGACAGCTCAGGAAAGCTAGAACTGCTTACATACCGTCATGAAATTCTAACACAGGCAGAAACTCCAACATTCCTCTCACCCAACTCCCCTCCTAGTAAAACAAAGCAACTTTTGGAACAACAGGTTCCTTTTCTGTGTCGAACAAAGAAATAAAGTTCAATGCTTTTCCTCAAATTAATACAGTATTCAGAACAAGAAATTTTGTTGTTCTAAGCAGCTGGTGTGGTGCAGTTTAGAAATGGTTTTGTGATCACTACTGTAAACTCATCTTAATATCTACCTGTCCAAAAGACCTCCTTTACTTACTTCTGAGGGTCTGGTCAAATTAAACTATTACACTGCATAGCAGAGAGTCCTAAGTAAGGCTGAAATACTACTTTCTCGTTCAAGCAAGCGAGCTGCATTTACTTTATTCTTCAAAGCACCAAGGAATAGCTTTGTGCAAGCATTATACAGTGGCTTGGAAGGGGAACAGCCAGGACTGTAAATACATGCAGCATGTATGAGCAGGCATACATTACACACAATGGATACAATCACACTGCAGTTGTTGGACTGTATCATATGTAGGGGGATTGCTGTTCTCCTCAAGCTTTGTGGGTTTCTACTGAAGTAGATAGAAGTACACAGAAGATCCCAGCACTAAAAACCTTACAAAGGATAAACCTTTTGCGTTCCAAAACCAGTAGTTTCAGTGTAATTTACCTTGAACTTGAGGGGGATAGATTAAAAACTGTGAAAGCTGAATTTATGCGTAGACTTAGGGCGCAGAAAAAATCCTGCATGAAGGCAGTTCACATCAGCTCTCTGATAAAAGAAAGAAAGTAGAGGTGCTTCCATTTTCCATTCTCTTCAGGCCTACCGCATGTGACAGCTGCAGTGACGGTCAGTGACCCAATGTATCAGTTATAAATATCACTGCGATCAGTAACATATTTCACTTGGGCTACTGAAGAACAAGATGATACTAGTGCTTTATCCCAGCTGATGTGAGCTTGAGACACCAACCTAAAAGTAAAAAGGTTGACTTAAGAATATAAGCCTGAGATCCCATCTACTAGACTGTCTACTGAACACTAAATTTAAGAACTGGCAAAAAAAAGACAAACCAAACAAAAAAACCCACAAAAACCCAGACAGCAGACTGGTGGCACAATCTCACCAGCATTCATCACCACTGATAGTACAAGAGAAAATGTGAACAAACAAAATGGCAATCCAGGAAAGTAACACACCCTGCTGCGGAAAACAACAACAAATTCTTGCTGAAGTTAGTAGGAATGTTGCCACAGCCTGGATTTCATTCATATGCCCTTTGCATATAAAGACAGGTTGTTAGTGTCCTGAACCTTGATCTGATGGTGAGTGATATTCCTTCAATAAAATAATTTCTTCCTCATGAATGTGTGGGATGTCAGAACTCTGAGGCACAGGAAGCAAGTACTATGAAGGTGTCTAAGAAAGAACCTATTCACAAAATGTAGCTTTTCCTGAACATGACAGTATCAGTCTGATGTGAGGCCTTTTACATTTGAGTATTTGCAAGTCTTCTGCTTCTCCTTCTCCCACTTCTTTTTATTTTTACTTGAGTTATAGACTGCTAAAAAGGCTACAATCAGAAACAAGTATGGGCAAGCAAGCTAAGGATTTAATCTTCACATAAAATACAGACAGGTACTGAAGTTTAAGTGTTGACTGATACTACATTTGCATTATCCACAATGGTACAAATCACACCCAAAGAACATATTTATAAAGAAAGGCAAAATATTAAAAAAATCCAAATTTGTCTTCTACTGTGTGCAAGCTGAGAAGAGTTCAATTTTTCAAAATCTGTTTAAATTCCTGGCTACTTGAACGGCCATTGTATTATCAGTCAAGTGCAATAATAAGAACTCCACAGAGCTTCATGAGTCACAGTATTGGATCCAAAGCCGATTGATGTAAAGGTGAAATATCTTCTCATTGACTTTAAAGGGGTTTGGCTCAAACCTATAGCAAAAGACATGAAACGAAGCATTGCAAAAACACTTGAAATAAGCTAAAACACTTCTTAAGATTAAAGACAAATTATTATACAATACAGAATCTTCTGCACTTACTGCTTATCATTGTAGGATTTAATGCTATTTTCCATAGTTTCTATTCTGCAGTGAACAGGTTATCTGCAATAAAGATTTCTGTAAGACATTTCACTCTGCTTTTGCAAATCCCTCATCTTTTCCACTAGTTTTTGTTGTAGACTTCAATCTCATCCATCCTTTTTAACTGCATACTAATTTCAGAAACTACTGAATCAAGCTTTAGCATAAACAAGTCAAAATGTTACTTGAGGGCAGAAAGCAGTGGAATCTGAAATATTTTCCAAATAAGAGTGATACGGAGTTAGCTTTTGCAGCTGAAGGGAAGGCACTGCACATAGTACAATGGGGTTCAAATTATACAAGTGAACAAATACCTTCTACTAAAATCCTTCCTTTTGTAGGTCTCAGAATTTACTGTCCTATCTGGAACCATCATACATTTATCTCATTCAGTATATTAAGGCATATATGGGGCAGGGGGGAGGTGGGGGACGACTCTGCTTCAGTAATCAAGTTCTAACTGACCAGCACTATGCAACATGAATTCTAACTAGTGTTAATGAAGCATCTTCAAAGTACAGTTCTCAGTAGGTCAGTGATATGCTCTGGGCAAATGCTACGAGGTGGGTTTTTTTTTTTCCTTGTAAATAAGAAAACCTAGCCAAACTGGAAGAAACATTTTCAAAGCTCATATCAATACTCATCTTTTGTTTAATACTATAAAATTCCATCTCATTAACATATGACAGAAATACATTTATGTTACCGATACTACAGACTAGTAAGTGCCCAGCAGTGATAGGCGAGATATCAATAGAAGAAAGTACTGCTCTTCTAAATGAAAGCCATGGCAGATGCCAAAATTGCAAAATACTGAGATCTGGGATTACCAGGGATAATATAGCCATGTGCCACACTTAAGACACACTACGCTTGCAAGTTCTGCTATGGCTACACTGTGCCCCTACCTTTTAACTACACTTTTCAGCCTGGCATTTCAACGCGTTATTTTACATGGACTCAAGTACAACGGTATGTCAGCTTGACTGATAAGTAAGTACTGCCTCTGCACAATGCAGTAAAATTAACATTTTAAGTTTGCTTTCCCTATGAGGGAGACAAAAAAAAAATCCTAGTGGTAGGCTTCCTGTGGGGGCACCTGCTAATTTAAGGTGCTGGAAGGTTTAGCTGATAGCATAACATATACTTCTTTGTGATATTTCTCACTACCACAGCAAGGCCAACTACTGATTGCAAAACTCATTCTAAACTGTCCCCTTTAAAGATAACTGGTCAAATGCTAACATCTCTTTCAAATTCCCTGGAATAGGAACTTACTTCTCCCTCTGTTCTGCTACCACCGTATAAGGTTCTGCTTGTAAAACTGGCACAGAACAGGCAATATGATTTATGCTGATTTTGGCCCAATAAAGGAATAAAAGCTAACAGAAGGAGCTGAGGGGTGAAAGGTATACAAATTAAATATGGATTCCTTGACATCAAGTTTTACTAATGTCTTCAGGGGATCCAGGATTTACTTTTAAGGGATTAAGGGTTGGGGTTTTTTGTTTGTTTGTTTTGGGGTGTTTGGTGGAGTGAGGTGTTCTTTTTGTTTGTTCTTTTGTTGGGGTTTTTGGGTTGATTCAGTAACACAGATAGGTCAGCTTTGAAGGTCACTAGACAAGGACATGACACTAGAGTGTTTTTCTTCCTACTGTTTTCCCTGTACAGCACACCTAAAACAACATCATCATATGCTACTTAGTGGAATTGAATCAATTATATCAGATTGCTGCATTGTGTTCAAATACATGAAGCCCAATAATGAGCATTTGGTTTATTGTTCGCCCTTTTCAGGAAACTCGGTCTTGTGGGAAATAGACAATCAAAATAAAACACTATGTTATAGCCTGTGGGGAGTGCTTCTGTTCCAAAACCAATGATAAGTAACATTGTCTTTCATTGTGGAGGTATCCCCCACCAACACAGGCTACTGCTGATTAGCAGGCAAATACAGAATGAGCCACCTGTATGCCACACAACAGATTTCTGAACAGTGCCACTTTTAAAGACCCAGAAGTATTAGACCACAGATGGTGCTTTAAAAAGCATCACTAGGGCAATTTATTGCATCTCACCTCAATTTTCATTGTTGCAATTATGCAATAATACATGCAAATCAGTCACTGAACTTCACAACAGCTATAGTTCTTTTTCATGAAATCCATGGGATCATAATAATAATAGTAAAAGTAAATATTAATAACCCACATCATTGTCTCATGAGCCTGCATCACCATCTCTGATCAGCTGGACAGTGAAACTCAGGATGTCACACACTGTGGTCCCTATGAAGGTCTCAAAATAACAGCTTTTTAGTGACCAAGGATGCTGATGGAAACATCCAAGTTACTGAGAAAGCAGAAAGCATTTTAAGTTTTGGACAGTTCCCAGACTCCTTTGACAACAGGCACCGCTTCTGTCTTTCCTCTTTAGGTTTTTTTTTGTTGTTGTTGTTGTTGTTTGGGTTTAATAATACCCTGCTTCGGGGATTAAAGACTTGCTGCTTTTCTTTCTCCTTCTAAAGATGATCCTCTGAACAAAGTCTATCTATGCTATGATCTGGGAGAATGTTGTATTCTTCCATACTTACTAGGTTGCACTTTAATGGTTTCTCAAGACCTTTGCACAGAGGAGGTCTTACAACCTGTCATATGCAGGTCACTATGATATCATATGCCAGACGGGCAGAGCTTGCTTTCCTGCACAAAAACCAGTCCATTAGAGTCGTCTTTGCTAATCATTTCCATCTCTTTGTTGTTTTCCATACAAAAGACTGATTCTCTCCAAAAACAACTCTTTAAATATATGCATGTTCTAACATTCAAATCTACACTCATATTTCAGTCCTATAAGGGAATATTATGAAAATGTAACGGCAGAAATACTAGCTAAAAAGACCGTCACATCCCTAAAATTCTATAGGCTTCTGAAATTCTAACAGACAATTTTGGATATGACAGGACAAACCATATTGTGATTGCTCCATATTGTGGAAATTTTGTAACCATCACATCTGACTGCAAGACCATTGTAAATTTGCAAAGACAGATTTTCAAGACAAGTCTCCTCTTCCAACTATTTCAGAGTAGGGGAAAAAAAAAACCCCAACACACTACTCAAAAAAGAAAACATTATGCTACTGAGAAGTCAAATGGACTACAACAGCATTAAACCCCAGAAAAATACCCTAGAGAAGACTGCCTCACCATCTAATTTTTTCAATTACCATCATAAAGATTATTTCTGTATTGCAATCGTTTCTCTTACAGGGAAGGAGGTAGAACCTGCCTTTTCTCAAGGAGAACAATTAGTTCATTAAAAAAACCTACATAGCTTCTAGTAGTAATTGGAAAGTGTTCATATCACAAGTTCATACTCTTCGATAGGAATAATTAACTGCTCAAAGCACAAAGTGGAGAACAGCTTGCTAGGATCAGTTTTATTGGAAGAATCTGGTGGTTACATTGGATCACAAATATGAATTAAATAATTTTATGTTTCTTTGGTTTAGTACCATACAATAAAGAAAAGCAGATATGCCATTTGTAAGCATAAATATAAGCTGAAAGGTAAGTGAAGTAACTCTGTTCAGCACAAGTAACGCATCAGCTAAGCTATGGATTCACATCTGGGTATGACATTTCAGGAAAAATATAGACCACATGGAGAGAGTTCAGAGAAGAGAGATCAGGGAGTTAAAAAATATCAGATATGAGGAAAGACAGACACAGGACTATTTAGCTTTAAGAGATCAAATGGAAACGTATTAGTAAGAGTCTTACTGGACTATAAAGGACTGCTGCAAAGAGGAAGGGGTTCATTTGTTCTGCCCATCCACTGTGGACAGGACACAAAGTAGTAGTTTTAATCGCAGAAAAAGAGATTTGTGGTAAACATTAGGAAAAGTTTTTTATTAGTAAAGATAGTGAAGTAAATGAAACAAAAGTTGCCTGTGAGGTAGGAAATATCTACTGCTGGTGGTCCTTGAGAACAGGTTAGACAAACACCTGTCAGGAATGCCACCAGAGTACAGGCCCAGACACTAATGACTTCTTGTGATCCAAGAGTATTTCCTAATTCTTTGCATACTCTCTTCCTTTTCAAAGAGTTCTGTAGCATGTAACTGTTGCCCATTTTACTCCATCTCCACTTTCTGACCTGGGATAGTGCAAGTGTTCATTCACTCACTGAAAGCTGTTGCAAGCAGAACTGCCAGGTTTGAGGACTCAAAAACAATGCCTAGTACTAACTGAAAAAAAAATTCTATTGGATAAAAATCCTATAGAAAATACTTGAATTTGTGAGGAAAAAGAGTAGTCTAAAGAATAACTTAGGAAATACAATCCACTATAAGACTTCTTGAGGGCTGGTAAAGGCCTGAGAATATTCTTGCTAAACCAAAGCTACACATTACTGAGGCTGAGAAGCAATACATCAAAGCTGTCAACTTATCCAGTGTACTGTGCTTCATTTCTCTCTTTCAAAAAATTTGAAAAGCTATGTAAATTCTAGGAAGACATACACATCATCTTGCACCTGACAAATACATGCACATACTAATTATGTTTAGGAACTGAAATAAAGGAAATTAAGAGAAATTTCAAAAGTGACAAAGCAAGAGCACTGCAATATTTGCATGCCCTATCCTTCTCCATGTTCATTTGTCAAATAAATTACAGCACACCAAACAGCCTGAATGCCTTCCCAAAGCGTTTAAGAATTTTTTTTATCCCTTACACATGATTTAGCAATTCTAGTATTTATTTGCGGAAGGAGGAGGTGGTAGGTAAGAGGGAGTTCATGAAAAGGGTTATTAATGGGTAGGACAGTAGCATTAATAAGCATTGGGGCAGATGGGGCAAATATTTTAGTAATAAATAATAAAATTCTTTGAAGCATTGCACACTAGCAAGAAGTCTCCAGGGGTCTTACCCTTTATAAAAATAGCTGTTGCACCAATGCACTGATTAACCTCTTAGCTTTGTTATGTTATTTATCTTCCACTAAGAACTGACAACCAACGGGATGCCTACAGGCTCCAGTAGGATGAATGTTAGAAACTAAAGGACAAACATGGCAAGTTAATCAATATTATGGTTGGACTGCTACTTATGCCTATTTTGTCTTAAAATCTTCCTACATTATAAACTTTTTTTTTTTTTTACTATTTTAAGATACATGTCCAGTTGAATGAATAGTCTCTATTAGTATGAAATCTTATGGGGTATTTGTGCAATCAAGGAATTACCCAGGTTAGAAAAGACTGAAGGGTTTGACCCAAAATATTTTTTCCTCCATCCCTGAGCTTAATTATGGAATGACATAACAATTCAACACACACACTATTATCAGCATAAGCAGCTTCATCTACATTTGTGAAGGATGGAGTCAAACAACATATTCACAAGGATTAGTAATTTACACCTCAGTCTCACTGAATTGAAAGGATGAGTGTGCCATTATTTCCACATGCCTATGCCAAGGCATAGAATAAGTGAATAGCTTGTTCTACTGCTGGAGCAAATGTAGAAGCAGCACAACTGTAATCCTAGACAGGATGGCAAAACCATGACTGTATGTCAGCCAGCCCCCCCTTCACAGTCCAGCACATTAGCACATACTTACATTCTGTCATGGCTTGTGCCAATACACCAAAGCACAGACACATGCTTCATTCTCTGCTGCAGGAGAGATGGTGTTTCCATCTGGCATACGGGTGGAGAAAACAGCAGATACAGTAAAAGTTGCCTGCCCCCAAGACCTGGCAGCAGAGGTGACAAAGCTTATGTTGCCCTAGAAGAGGCTCACTTGGTGACTATATTCAGATTGGGTCAAACTGTACGAGGCCATTTACTTCCCTCTTGCATAAGAAGGGAAGAATAGGTAGAGCACTCACTTCCCCTTTCCCAAGGGACTTTGCGAAAGGCATATATATACATACACATATATGTATATATACACACACACACTTCAATAAACCACATTTCCTCTGCTGACTATGTTTTTCCCTCCATTTCCATTCCAGCGCAGCTGAATAGATTGTCAGCCACTGTTCGGCTAGTCCTGAATTTTCCTAATATGTAAGTTAGAATCCCCTCTCACTTAAATACCCTAGGGCGCAATTGTTCCTGCATTTAAATCATTGTACCACCCATTACATGGACAATGAATCCAGCCCCAAGTGTTTGCCTATGCTAGTGAATATATAAATAATGAAAGGAAGATTAATTAAATACTAGTGCAGTGACATAAGATAGGAAGTACAATGAGAGCACTAAATTTCACTAATGATATATTTATGAAATATGCGAACACACTCTGAAACTGAAGGTTAAAACATCTTTGAACCTAGACATCAAAAACAAATGCGCAATTCGCTCATTGCCAGCATACTATACACAATTACTGTATTACACCTGTAATAATTGCTGTGGCAAGTCCGTAGCCTAAGCAGGATGCAGCCCAAGCCATAGGACATCAGGTACTGCATTCACTACTAGGCAGCAGAGCAGAGCCACTCAAAATCCTCTACCCAATGAACAGACTTTCTGAACTGGATACCAGCCTAGACTACATTCATTTTATATGGCTGTAATGACACTGCTGTCATTACACCAAGGTTTGATTTAAACTAGCATTGATGAAAACCAAGCTTCAACCACACCACAATTCTGTTTGCTGCCACTGATTACAGGAAGAAAACATTCAGCCACATCTGTGCTTTGCTAACTTACAGGACCGCTGAGAAGCAATTTGACTTCCATTGTAACTTAGAAGAGCATCATGTTAGTTTTAAATTACATTTTAATGCAATGGTACTTATCCAGTTTTTCTGAAGTCCTGCATTGCCAGCACTCAGAGGAACACTAATAATGCTTTATTTCTTCAGCCAAAACTTTACCACCTCTTCAGCTTTCTCACACCAACTTTGGGACAATCTGCTTAAGGTGGCACTATCTAAATATGTTTTTCTACCTGGAAAATCTGCATAGGTTTAATGTTCTTACAAACAAGGCCCCCAAAACTATATTTCTTTTGCATTGTTAATGTTATTGTCACTGAAATTCAGGCCACGGGAGTTCCGTTTGTGTGCTGCTTTGCTGTCCTTGGAATGGAGTTTAGGGAAGTTTCTTGCCGCAGCTAAGGATAATTATACTAAAACTGGTATGTGTTTGTATTATTGGTCAGCAGTTATCACATTATCTGCACCAAAACGGAGGTCAACAGAGGTGTACCCTGGAACACTGTGCTTTTTGCAGTTATTTTCTCACATACAAGCAATGATGCAAGAAGGAACAATGTGAACCTGAACCCAGACCTACTGTAACCATGCCGAAAAAAAGTAGAAACAATGCTGTAAAACCTGGGTGGAAGATTTATATTACTATTATCCTCTAGATAATTCCACAGTTGGATATGAAAGCCTATGTATAAAGTGATTTTCAGTAATCTCTTAGAAAATTCATCTCAGAGAAATAGCCCAGTGGACAAATACAGAAGGTCAGATTTTTTTGGTTTAATAAGTAGGTAGATAAATAGCATTAGAGAAGCCATGTTTAGGAAGCCTAGGTCAACGGTACTTAAAATAGCAGTGCGTGGGATGAACATAAACTCAGAAGCCTTAGGGGAGACAGGGTTTCTTGGCATCCTGAGCCATTTGGTAAGTTATAGTGGAAGGTCTTCTCCAGAGTGCAGAGCTTCTGAGAAAATTAAGCTACACAGAGTCTGGGAAAAAGAATCACTGCTGCTTACAGACTGCTTTGCTGGGTGGCACTAACTAAACTTGGTGATAAATCTGGTGGGCTCACCTGGCAATCCTAGAAATCCAAGTTGTGTTCAAACTTTCCAATTATCTTTCCCAACGCATGCTCTTCTGGCCTGGCCTGCCCCTCCTTTCATATTAGTGACTTCCAGCCATGCAAGGGAAAACTAGGCTTCTGCTGTCTTCAAACAAGTGTCAATGTGAGAGTTGCTGAATAGACAGGAAATTAATCCAAATATGTGTGGGAGATGATACAGCCTGATATCTAGATTCCTGTGTGAAACCTGCTGTCAAGATCCATTTATAGCTTAAGTTTGAAAACAGACAAAGGAGTTGAAAGAACTCAGAAGTACTTAAGTCTTGACTGGAAAGAGCCATGTAGGTACCTGTGTCTGTGTGTGAGTGCCCATGTGAATTTAACTAGAAGGAAGTGTGTGTGGGGAGCAGCTAAATCAATGTCTGTCTCAAGTTGGGGCAGTAGGCTTGCAAGAAGGAAAAATAAAAAAGTCCAAAAGCATTAGTCTAGGTTTTCTGTCATATCTATGATGAACATGCTTCTCTCTCTCTCTCCTCAGAGGGATTTAGAACAGCAACCTACAAAACTCTGTGTCAGCAGCAAAAAATCATAAAGGTTCAGCTATGCTCTGACCTGGTCCGATTACCACTAGAGACATTTCTGTGCAAGTGAAAAACAGGCTAGATTACAGAAAGGAAACACTAGCTACCACCACTATCATACATCTTTTTGAATTCGCTTCACTAATACCGGGGCAGGTCATGTAAATTACCTGCCCAGGGCCTAGTAAGTTTGGTCCCTTGAGTTTTCAGTTTGGTATAATCACTAGCTTGATTAATCATGTGGCAGTTCCCTAATCCTGCTCTGCTCACTCAGAGGATAAGGACTGGATACTAAATTTTTAAGGTTTATTTTAAAAGCTTCTAGGAGCCAAAGTCCATCTTTAATGCATATTTTTAGTTCATTCCTAAAAACCAAACACCTGACTGATTGAAGCAGGTTACAGATGCCCTTGAACCTTTTGAATAATCACAGTATGCTCCTGACTTGGTTTATTTCCACTTCTATCAACAGCTTCCATTATAAATTGAAAATACCTCCTGCCATCCTGGGATCTCAAAGATTCAATACTCCATACTCTCTTCATGTTTACCTCGTAACATTTACACAGACTTGTTAGCTCTGTATCTTCTAATTCCAAGGTACATTTTGATACTTAGTATTCCATTTAAAGTCCCAGCTTTGGGAGTCCTGCGGCTTCATGAGAAGCCACACCCCTAAATTTGGTTTTATATTGTTAATTAAAGTAAATTTAAAGAAAAAATGAGAACATTAAACTTAAGAACTTAAAAAAAAATAGAAGCCAAGTAATTAAGAAACAAACACTTACTACTATTTAAAAAAAGAAGAGAAAACCGCCTCTTGATTTAAGCCAGTCTTGTGATCTGGATTGGGAGGTTCAAACTCAACATTAAGAACAGCTGTTTCAATGAATACACATCACATGGATTTGGATCCGTACTTAAATGCATAATAGAAATTCAAGCCTGAACATCTAAGTGAATACAGCCACACTATGAAGAGATAAGCTATGAATGAATAGCTTAATTGGACACTTGCAAAATTAACTTGTCAAAAGTAATTACTCTATACATGATCCAACTGGAAATGTTTTATATCAACCACAATTTAAAATAGTATTTAAGCTATTCCTTGGCCTTTGAAAGATATATCCACAGTGTGCTGCTTATTTACTATGCTTCTACCATGCATTTGCAAATCTTTCAAGCACTCTTTGGTACAGAGAGACAACAAATTCATTGTGTGTTCAGTTCTGAAGAGGTTAGCAGATACACTAACTATATTTTTCATGGAAGTTTTCTCACTCTTTCTTCTCCTTAAGTCAGAGTAAAATCATCCTGACTAAATGTGTATCTTTGCATTCTGTGTATAACAATAAAAATGGACTTTAAAATGAAACATCTGGAGACTGGGAGACATTTAGTGATTGGGAAAGACCAAGTAAACATGACCACAGGCAAGACTCTGTAATTAGAAGGCATCAGAATTCACACAGAAACTACCATGGAAGGTAGTTTACCCCTTTTCATTGAGGGCATAAGCTACTTTGCATTACCAAACACTGTATACACATATGTACAATACAGTATGTCCAGACCTGCATATTTCAGAGCACACCTTGTTGTACTGCTCTTGTCCTTTGTGCTTTCCAGCCACTGAAAGAGTGCCAGTAGTAGTATTTGTTTTAATTTCTGTCCATTTGTTTTGTGTGGTGTTTTTTCCAATGCTTAATTCCACATTTCAGCACATTGTAAGAAAACAACAGACATGCTTTGGGGAGAAGGACTCCAAGAGGAAGTTACTATTTCTTTTAGGTCCTGAGGGAGAGATTTAAGTTTTGCATGACTCATATAGCAGTAATAAAATGCTCCCTGAACTAGACAGTTCCTATCTAGTACCACGAGATAGCAGATCATAATTGGAAAAATAAAATCTCTTGATACACAGATCTATTTCTTTTATCCGTGCATAAGGCAGCTGCATATCTATTCAAAATAGCATCTCACGGAATTTCCATCTCAGTAACACAGGAAGCAGTAATGCAAAGCGTGCCATTGAGGCCAGGTACATCACATAGCCTTCCAATACACAGTTGCTACTGCATGCCTGGCCTAGCAGAAAGGTTCTTCTGTGCATTCATTAAAAATGTATGAATTGTCTAGTGACTTGGTAGAGTATCACTTCTCATACTGATACTACCCTGATGAAAAAAGGCTTCCTATGCAATCACTTATGTATCGCCTTAATCTACACAGTAGCAGAAAAACAAGAGAGGAGAGATCAGAAGTATTGTTAGAACAAAAGCCAGCAATGCATTCATATGCCATTACCACTACTTAGGTGTCGTGGTTTAACCCCAGCCAGCAACACAGCACCACGCAGCCGCTCACTCGCTCCCCCCCCACCCAGTGGGA